>JAJHUR010137382.1:0-60853 GCA_027495735.1 Lutjanus campechanus | reverse complement strand
TGAATATTTTTAAGTTGTGAGCAAAAAAAGAAGTTTGAGCTTTAAAAAACACTGATCAACTTTTTTTTAAACCATTTTACAAACAATCATTTTCTCGATTAATCAGTGACAAAAAAAGTGACAAAAGTGACTTAAATACAGTAATTTGAGTAGTTGTACTTAGTTACATCCACCCCTGAATATAGGCCATAGACAAGCTGTTTCCTCAGGTTACATAAATTACCTAAATGGAAATTTCTATGAAAATGTCCCAGAATATTTCTTTAGTCATGGTCGCTGACTCCAGCATGCATTAGTATTACACATTTGGGAAATTCAGGAGGAATCATGTGTTAGTCAGCGCGTCCATGTGCACAACTACCTCACACACTGTGCAGTCAGTCTGCCCTGACAGTGCTAGTTCACACGTTCTCTCCACACACAATCTTTACATCTGTGTTTTTTTACCCAAGGGGAGGAAGTGAGAGTGAGACTGAAAGAGAAAACCCCTCTCGTCTGTTCTCTCTCTTTGTCAGCGTAAGGGAAAAGGTGGGTGGGGGCTTCGACTGGTCTGAGAGGTGCATCACCCTCCGGCTCCCGGCTTATCAGGAGTCCCTTCTGTGATGCGCGCACAAGGGAAAATGCGTCCTCAGGTAGATTTAAAATTCAGAAGAATTTTCCTCCGCCGGCTACCATCAAGGAACCCCTCGTAACCCACCTGTGGTGTGTGTGTGGAAGTAAGGGTGTGTGTGTGTGCATTAAAGTCTGACAAAGCAGGTTTTTCAAAATGAGCACAATGTCTCAAAAGGAAACTTCGTGCAAAGTTCAAAACTAATTTATTTATTTATTTCGGATGCCCATTAGTTATTTAGACAGTAATACCGATTCCCCATGAGGTCCACACAAAAGAAAAACACGTAAACATCACATTACAGACGATTTCAACAAAACAAAATGAAATAGTAAATGGTTAAAGGAACACTTCATCAAAAATTCATACTTTTCCTCTGGCCTGTGGTGCTGTTTTACCATCTAGATAGTTTTGGTGTGAGTTGCAGAGTTTTTCAGATTTATCAGCGGTAGAAATGTCTAATATTTAATATAATAAGACTAAATGGCGCAAAGCACCAACAAATACATCTGTAAAACTGAAACCCAGTGTCTCTTTCCAAAAATCAGGACCCCGTTACAGACCACAGACCTTGTTGTGAGCAGTTTCATTTAGGAACTACTTTCTTTCTGCAGCAGAATATGCTGGAACTACATTGTCTTGTACTACAAAAAATCTAGATGGATAAACAGCACCAGAGGCCCAAATAATAACATTGGTAAGAAGTAACCCCAAAACGTTAGCGCCAAAAGTGTAATCGAGTGTCTGAGGTGACGTTAGTGTGAATCGTCCCATGAAGGCATGTCTGGTATCATAATGTCTATGACTGGTGTGTGGTGACTGTGTAGCTCTTCTTTTCATGTGGATGTCCAGTCATTGTTGACGGTAAATGTCAACTGAAGCAATAAATTCCTCAGTGCTGCTATATTGTTAAATGGACGACAGCCGACTATATGTTTTATTAAAGGGATAGTTCACCCAAAAGTGAAAGTTCAGTCATTATCTACTCACCCTCATGCCGATTGAAGGTCAGGTCTTCTCAAGCCACAACATGCCAAGTTAACCAAAAAAAGTGTTATTTACACCATTTTTTTTTTTTTTTTTACTGCAGATCCTTTGCTTGGAGCCACGTTCACATGCACATGCACACTGTCTGAAGTGTGTGTGTGTGTGTGTGTGTGACGGTGTGGGAACGTCATGTCAGGACTATAGACGACTTGGATTATGCCAGATGAGCAGTATGGAGGTGTTTTGTTTTTTTTCAGTTGTTTTTTACATTTAAGAACTGGTCACCATTCATTTCTATTGTTTGGGAGATTCTGCAACACTGTTTTCCTGTGAAACTCCAGCAGTGTTTTGTGGACTAACAAAATAAACCTGACTCTCAGTCAGCATGAGGGTGAGTAGATAATGACTGAATTTTCATTTTTGGGAGAACTATCCCTTTAAGGCCTGATACAGCTGATGTCCTGATAGTCTGTCCAGTCCGGGTGCTTTATCCAACAACGTCTGAAAAGAGGCCTGTAACATAGGAGTGATTTTTGACTCAGAGCTCAAAGTATTACAGTCCTGCTTCACACGACTGAGAGAGCTAACCAAGATCAAGTCATTCCTTTCCCCTGCAGACTTAGACAAGGTACTCCATGCTCGTCTCTCCTCCAGACTGGACCTTTGCGCTGCACTTTATTTTGGTATTAGCACGCAAAAAATCCAAACACTGCAGTTGCTACAAAATTCCGCTGCCAGGCTTTCAACACGCACTAAGAGAAGCGACCACATTACACCAATCCTTGCTGCCCTTCACTGCTCACCTGTGAGTTTTAGAATGGATTTTTTTAGATTTCACTGCTCGTTTTTTTTAAGCCTTTATGAGCCTGATTGCTGCCTGAGATCCTCCAGCAGGGCCCTACTGATGGTTCTACAATCTCAACTAATGTTTGTTTCATCATTATTATTATTATGACGGAGCCATGCAGCAGTGCCTCCCTGTACCTGGATGCTTTGCATGCAAGCTTCTGATGCATCCATGTTACTGTGTTGTCACCACCCTAGGCTATAGCTATTACATGGTTGGCCAGAACATAATATTATAAATTGAGTTGGAGACTAGAAATCCAAGCTGAAACAGCCTGTAGTTCTTCCTCACATTCAGGGACATCACTGGATGCAGGAACAGATTTTGCAGCAGAAGAACTTCCACATGAAAAGTTTCCATTTAAAGGCAAAACTATGCAGGATTTCCCTCTCAAAAAAAAAAAAAATGCATACACTCAAAATCATCACTCACGACCCACCAGAAGTGTGTTGCCGCGCCTGTTTCTGCAGAGACTTGTCTTTTCCGCTTGTACCTTCCCTTCTTGTTTTCTCATTATTAATATTTGCTGTGCCCAGGATGCTTTGCCAACCCAAAACGTGGGTATTTGACGTCCTCGGATTGAGACTCAACAATGAACTGTCTTTCTGGTATGTTTACAGACAGTTTGGACACCTGTTGACCTTTTATGTTTGTGTAATGCATCAATAAATGTGTGTTCTGAGAAATGTGTTATTAATCACCAAGCCATGTTTCAAGTCCACCCAAGAAAACAGTTTAATGCTCTAACCTCTGAATTCAGGACAACATAGCCCTCAGTCTTTTCACACGTTTTGACTGAACTTTTTTCTAACGTGTATAATGTTTATGATGTTAAAGGCACAAATGTTTCTTTTACCTCAGACCACCTTCATCCATGACAGCCTGACATGCATTTCTTCCACACTGTCCCTCATCGTTTTTCTTTCTAATAAGGTGCCCTTTATAAAGAGTATATGATTAATAACAAATGTCTGTTAATTTTAAATTTTAAATATTTACTTATGCTTTATAGAACAGTTATAATCCATTCAAGGAGAACGTAGATATTTTTCAGCCTTTTTGAAACTAGTCCAGTGTTTCTGGAGAGCGCTGCAGCCGTCAGCTGTGAAACAGGCTGCAATGTAATCCTTAAGGGCAACTGCACACCGTCAGTGACCCTCACCAGATGTTCTTGTTTTTGCCACTGACAGGCGAAAATTGTTATTCTAAGTCAGCTGACAGCATTATGGAGAGGATCCCTACACAGACAGACCTTTATGTTAAAGGGACGATGTCTGGTGGGTTTGATGAAATCCATAAATGTGCTGTTTCTAATTATTCAAAGGGAAAGTTCACCCCAAAATCAAAAATACTAATTTTTCCTCTGGCCCGTGGTGTTGTTTATCCATCTAGATTTTTTTTTTTTTGAGATGTCTGCCTTCTCTTCAGTATAATGGGACTAAATGGCACTCTGCAAAAAAAATATGTGAGGAAAATTCAAAACCAGTGTCTCTTTCCAAGAAAAAAAAAAAAAAAGACGGTGTTGTGAGCAGATTCGTGTAGAACTACTTTCTTTGTAGTAGAAAAGAAAGTAGTTCCAGTGGATTCTACTGCAGAAAGCAAGTAGCTCCTCCATGAAAACTGCTCACAGAAAGGTCTGTGGATTATTTTGAGTAACTGGGACATGATTTTTTCAGAAAGAGATGCTGGTTTTCAACTTTTCAGGTGTATTTTTTTGGTGCTTTGAGCACCACAAGCCAAGTGCTGTTTAGTCCCATTATATCTGAGAGAAGGCCGACATCTCTACAGCTGATATCTCCAAAACTCTGCAGCTCACATCAAACTGGTATAGATGGACAAATTGCACTATAGGCCAAATGAAAAATATGTATTTTATTTTTGATTTTGGGGTGAACTGTTCCTTTCACTTACACACAACTTGTCAACATTTAACTCGGTGGGGTCTTTGTGATGAATTGAGGTGCTAAAAAGACTGAAGTTCTCTTCTGCAGCAGGAGAAACAGATCAAACATTGCTCTCAGCAATGGCAGATTACTGATGAATGAAGCGTTAGTCATTTTGTTTTAATTAAATGACAGTATAGCCAGCAGGTATGAATGACAAAGCTTTTGGAAAATGCTTATTACAAAGTGGAACTAGTTATTTTTATGCGTCCATTCATATTCATGACCACATCTTAACCCTGACTTTTAGTTGTTTTCCTCAGCCAAATATAGCCGTTAGTCTCTTCACACTTCACTGCTAAAAAAAAAAAAAAATCCTTTCATGGTGGAGAAATGTAATCGTCATACACGCCTTATTTGCATTCAAGAGTTCTTTTCCATCAAATTTAGTCAAACACTGCTGTTCTGAAACATGATGACTAAAGTGCTCGGTCAGGGGTGAAGACATTTCACACAGTGAGAGTTGCAGTTTGTGGTCAGCCAGAGTGTTAAACGCAGCACGAAAAGTGTGACTTGAAGTGAGGCTGCAGAGGAAAGAAGAAAAATTGGCAGATGGAGGGACAGATAGGTCAGACACCTTGGTGTGAAAAATGTGCAACGCAGAGAACAAAAACTTGAACTTTCGCACAATCGTTCACTCGCGCCAACCTAAAAAACGCTTGTTTTTAATGAAATAGTTTCTTATCAGGATTCTGTTTCCACTTAGACACGTGAGCGTACAGTTTTCTTTTTCAGTCTGTTAAGTATGTGGGATTAGCTGCGCTACAGTTCAAATGAACTGAAGCTGAGAGTTGCAGAAGTTACCGCAAGAATAAATAACGTAAAATGTGGTTTGTTTGTCATATACAGGCTCTGAAGCAGGTTTGCACACAATTAATTGAAAAAATACTGGAAATTACAATATGGCCAAGTGCAATATCCAAATCACAAAAGCTGCAAGTTTTTTGATGAAGACAAAAATGTGACTCAACAGCGTTATGATGAAGCACCGTAGAGCTGCAGAGACGCCCCGAAGTACAAATCTCGTTCTACAGATGTAAGAAAACATGTTTGCTTGGTACAGACTCCAAGAAATGTGTCACATCATTATGACTTTCATTCTGATGCAATGATGATCATCTTCAATAATGGTGAATCATATCGCAATATCTTTCAAAATAATAGCAATAACAGCCCTCATCTGAAATGTTCTCAGAGAACAGGAGGCCTTTTTGTGTATGAACTTTGTGTGCCGGGGGAGGGTTGTGTGTGTGTTTTCAGGAAGTCACCGTCAGTTTGCACCAGCTACGTTTTAAGTTCTCTATAGAAGTGTAGTTTCTATTTGTTAGTTCCCAAAAATCAGCTTCTGAAATTGGTTGCAACACGATTACTTGGGGCATAACTTAACTAGTTTGGAGTTTAAGTCATAATTAAGGCAAGCGGCCAATCAGCATCATTGAAGATAGAGTTCCATTGTCATGGTTACTGTGCGCATTAGGTTTCTAAACCAGTCTGGTGAACTGTCATATTGAAATGTTGGTAAATCATTCAAATATTATTTTAAGGTCGTGGCTACAAGTATCTTGTGCTGTACTTCTTCATGGTCAGCACCTCTCCAATACTAGTGTGTGTTCCTCCTTCCTACACACTCATGAGCCACATCGTATTGATATTGAAATGTCAACAAATTAGATCTCAGCTGGACTACAGCGTCACAAAATGGCACATAATTCATGAGTAAATGTTGCTGCACAGCAGAAAAACTGCTGTTTTATCATTAACAGGGCTGAGCGTCAGTGTGTCGATTGAAATAACCCAGTGCCAAGTAATATCACAACTTCTCCACTCAACCAATCCTTTTGGTACACACATCTAGAAAAAAAAAAGACTATTAATCTGGTTTTGCTCACAGCCAATCACCACAAACCTTCTTCATAAAGAAGAATCTTCCCAAAAAGGTACAGAATAATACTCCATTAGTATGAGGATCACGTTCAGGGTACTGACATCATCATTTTTGAAATGATACCCAACCTTCATTATTAGTGACTGTTGTTCTGTAACATTTTATAATTTATGCCTTAGGACATGTGAAACTATTTAGTAGTTACTTAGAATCAAGTCACAACTCATCTCTGTGCTACACCTGTTTTTATTTTAACGATGCATGAATCACAACTTGGTAATCATTTACGTTACAACTAGTTTAAGTTTGAACTCACAGACGGCTGGTGCACATCTCCAAATACTGACGAGTAGGACCAGACCAATATGGGATTTTTGAGTCCGACACTCAAATATTTAGTGAATTTTTGACCTGAAATTTAAAAAAAAGATAGAGCATTTCTGTGTGGACTGTGCACAGATTTTGCACCGATATGACTTTGCAAAGGCGCTCAGAGGTCTGTATTCTTCAACAAATAACTTTACAAAAGAATATAATACATTTTAGCGTTTGGACACACTTCTCATTCAGCACTTTTTTTTTTTTTTAAAGAAATAGTTCAGATTGTACCTAACCATCATACCAGTGTGAAAAGCCGCCTTCAAAGCAAAAGGTGGCAACTTTGAAGAATCAAAAAAAAAAAAGAAAAGAAAAAAATCAAAGAGTGCACGTTTGTACGCGGACATGTGCGTAGGCATGAGAACATGGGACGATGATAAAAATCAAAAAAAGAAACTCTCGCACACCGTCTTCTGCACTTGCAATCAAAGATTTAACAACAACAATGAAGACTTTGATTGGAAGTGCAGAAGACCGTGCAAGAGTCTTTGCTTTTTAAGAATCTAAAACAAAACTAATTTGCCTTGTTTTCTGTTGCTCGTTACATAATTCCACATCATTCCATGTTTCACAGTTTTGATGCCTCCGGGATTAATTTACAATGTACAAAAATAATTTAAAAAAATAAAGAAAAATGAGATGAAGGAGAAGATGTGTCCAAACTTTGTCAAGATATATGTCAAGAAAAGAAACACTGAGAAAAATGAGGAACAGATTTTAAAAAATATCTAAATAAACACTGTTCAGTATCAGTCTCTTTCTTTATAAATGTGCTCAATTGTGATAAATCTATGGGTCATATCAGTAAACATATACGCCGGTACTGATAAATCTGACTTGCTATTACACGTTTAATAGAAGGCCAGTATTGTCTTGGGTTATGTGAAGCAGTCACAGTCATTTCTTACATCTGTCAGTCATTCAGAACAGCTGGGGTCGGACCTATGCTTTAAAATGTATTCCTCTTTTAAAGTTGTGTATTTGTTGTTTACTTTCCTCCTGTGCTGTCTTTCAGTATTACGTAGCGTGTGTTATCAGTGCAGCTTTTGCTCATCAATATCATTTTGTTTGTTTTGTTTTGACTTGAAGGTGTCACTTGGTCATACTGAGATGATGTGATTTGTTTTGTTGTTTTTGTTCATACTGTATTTACCATGCCATTGCATCATTTAATCCAAATAAAATGAAAGAAAAATTGCACTGTGTACTGTGGAATTTGTCCAACTATGGCGTGTGTGTGTGTGTGTGTGTGTGTGTGTGCGTGTGTGTGTGTGTGTGTGTGTGTGTGTGTGTGTGTGCGTGTGTGTGTGTGACTTAGAAAAAGAAAAGAAAGATGACTAATATTTCTTTTAACTATTGAGACTCCAGTGAGAGCGTAAAGTAAAACTCTGTGCTCGTGTACAGTAACCATAAACTATTTCAAACTATTGCACCATGAGGCTGATTTGTTTAGATTTATTAATTATGTCGTTTACTTCCTACTCCCACTTGCAGTAGTATGATTTCCTACACTGCGGTCTCCGCTCCGTGAACACTTTGCATTTCCGACGCAAGTGGGTGCGAGGTTGAAAGTTTGCATGCAGCTGGTACACACGCTGGCATTCTGCAGACGATTGTTTACTTATTTTTTTAAAAATATCCTGATGAATACACATAAATGTGTAATCCTCGGTTGTTTTGCGACCATTTGCAGAGCTGTAGCAAGGCCAAATGAAGGCGATTTTCAGTGAATAAGAAAAGTGAGCGTGCTTGATATTACCGTAAGTGCACAGGAAGAGTACAGAGAGGGTGTGGGTGGGGGATCGCCTCTTTTGGTCCTCTCCGACGGCACCACAGCAGTGATGATGACACAGCTTGTTTATAATGACTTGATTATTGATTTTCACAGTCATCATTTTTCTGGTTCTAAATATCTTTAAGTATTTATATTTAAAATAGAAATGTAAAAATCAGGTCTTCTTTAAACTATTTACCATAATCCAAACTCAAAGGGAACTATGGCTGGTTATTGGTTGAACTATGATTTACTTATGCTTTATAGAACAGTTATAATCCATTCAGTGGACAAACATTTCTTAAACAAGGAATTAATAATATATTTACTGTAATAAATCATTTTCAGAAACCCTGTTATGTCATCAGAGGTTAAGAGGTGTTGTCCTTTAAAATTTCTATTCTGGCCCATATCTTCTGCTATTGTTTGCCCATTTTACATTAATATGAGTTCAAATAAATGCCGAATGTTTGCCAAATAACTCTTCAACTGTTTATGAGCTGTGAGAAATCACTGATAATCTTTTAGAAGTTGTAGATGTTTATAACGGTTAAATTGAGCAAAATGTTAATGGAGTTTGGCAGGTAGTCACTGAACTCCAGCTCCAGAGTGAGTATTTTCAGAGCAGTGGGCTTTTGTTTTCAGGATAAACTGAAAACAGGCTTAACTCTACATCAACAGATAATCCGCTGTTATAAACAGCTGATCGGCTTATATTGTAGGACTCGTCCTAATTGCCTGACAACATTACAGAAAAAATCCCCACAGAGAACAATCCTTTTTGTTTTAACCAGAAACAGCTGTTTTATCACTTTCCTCAAAGCCACCAGACTCCACTGACAAATCCAATCATTTTACCTGGCAGATTATTCATCCATCCTTTCGGTTTGCCTTCTCTCTGTTCTAACAATCACCAACTCTGATATGGTCAAAGACACAGTGAAAATATTCTGTCTCTTGACACTGTTTTTGCCTACGCTCCCTACCATTTAGCCTGGTGAATTAAGGGTTTATTTTGATGAAACTTCGTCACTTAAACAGAAAAAAAAAACATGAGAAAAAAGGGTCCAGGCTGAAAAATATGGGTTTCCCTTTAAATACATTCAACAGAATAACAACGGAGACTGTTAAAAGAAGCGTGCAAGATGAGAATTTATCTCCCGCACTGGTGAAATGAGCATTTGCCCAGTGCAATACAGTCCTGCGCTGTCAGCCAGTTTCTAACAGAGCAGGTGGTGTTTCGATTGCAGCAAGCATTTCTTTCCAAGCCTTACTTTTTTAAAACTCAATTCTTCCAAATGATGCAGTCTCAGTCTTTAATTTATTGTCACCTGTACATGTAAAAAATGTGCTGAATTTATGGCAATTATTATTCAGCAACTTATCAAAGTGATCTGAAAAAAACATGCCTATGTTAAATTTCTCATCCGAATGTGTGATCACACCCACAGTTTCCTTGAGTTACTTTGACCTGCCACACTGTAGATTAGCTGCAAGATTAGCTTGAGAGCAAGTATGAACAAAGCAAGACAAACCTCCCTGTAACCTCTGCCGCAGGTTCCCCTCTGACTGACATCAGGGCTGAAAATGGTCAATTTTACACTTTTGTTTGATTTAATTGAATTTTTTTTAATACTGTTTTGTGGGTTGGTCATCAGATTCAGATGAAAATGTTGCCCCGTGGCAAATTATAATAGGCATTTGTCATGTATTTGTTAGAATTATAGGTACCACTTTGCCGTAAGACTACCCTTTTATATGAGTTATAAATTGTTTATTATCAGGTTATTAGTCCGGTTGTAAGCATGCTATAAATCATTAATAAACATATATTGACATGGGGCCACTATTTGGCAAGACCCAGTTACTGCTTATTACTAAATATTCTTAATAATGAGTGACTACCATTCATAACTGGCAAAACTAAGCCTTATTGTCATAATTGCCAACCCTCCCAGTTCTTCCAGGAGACTCCTGATTTTCATCACCTGCTTCCTGGATTACAATTCTCCTGTATTTCTTTTCATTATCACAACCTGTTTCTGACACTGTTCAGCGCGTTCAAGCCCCGCGGTGTCAAAGGTCTACCGTTTCCACCCTGACGACAACACAGTACAGCAGATCAGACTTCCTGGAAGTAAGAGTTCTGGTTTCTTAAGGAACGTTTTGAAGGAAAGGGGCAAGCATTTTGTAAAATCTGCTGTTCCAGTTTCCTCTAAGGGGCCGAGCAAAAATAGACAAATCAATGACAAAGAACTAATATCAAAAGTATTTAACATAGGCTTTAAAATGTGATTCAGTCCACTAACTGTTTTGTTATCTTCATTGTTTAAAAGTCACCAAAATGCAGGAAAGAAAGTCTCTGAAACTCAAATTGGTGCATGTTGAAACTGCCAAGGTAAAAACAATCTTACCAGAGCCTCAGTATATGAATTTTTATGAATATAAAAATATAAAATTTAATTTTATATCCCAAATAACACTTTTTGACTATGAAGATTTGCTGATGGTGGTTAAATAAGTCATTATAAGTCAGTAAGTCATTAAAAGATATCTGATGAAGATGACAGGTGCACACGGTGGCTGAAAGTGAAGACAAAGCTGTAAGCAATGAGATAAATGTGGGCTCACTATTTGGCAAGCAACAGGTCACTGTTGCCCTACATATATAACAGCTTATCAATGACTTATAAAGTGTTTACAACCTAATTAATAATCAAAAAAGTATAAATTAAAGCCTAGTCTTATTGGAAAGTAGTACTGAATCAGATGTAGGGAAAATGACTGTCAGCTGCAGCTGCTGACTGATTTCAGTCATTTTCAACCACACTGTAAGTTACTTGGAAGACAACTGAGACCACATTTAGTCTCATTAAAGCTAAACCAAAGGACAAAAAAAAAGCACAGCTGCTCAAGTTTATTTATCAGATTATTTCTGGAGAATTTAAAAGTAGAATCGGTAGGATTAGTCCGAGCTGTCCGCAAATGCATCAGAGAGATGCAAAGATATCAAATACCAACACTTTGGGTCGGTAAAGCATCCCGAGCACGGCAGAGTCATGAGAAAATAAGGAAATACAGCCACCACAACGCACTTTTAGTGAGTCATAAGTGATGGCTGAAAGGAATTATGTTGCTTATCATGCCTTTAAGAATGTGGCCTTTTATATTCTCTCCTTCTCACACTGTGTATGTTAACACAGATGCTATAAGATGGATTAAAACAATCCACTGAAGTACACATGGATGTTTAAAAACTTTAAGATCATAAGTTTTTATATTTTGTGTTTTTCCCTGCTTTCAATACATTATAATATCTAATTTAGCCTCCAGTACCGGAGGCTGTTCTTGACTTCAGATACACTCTTAAATGCTCCTCGTCGATCAAGCTTTTTTCCCCCCCTCATAGTTATGCACACCTGATCCGCTCGAGTGTTTAAAGGTGATTGGTTGAGAGATAGAAACACATCCACCCACCCCCTCAAAAAAAGTGTTCTCGCATTAAAAGGTGAGACACGTAACCGAGTCAGGTGTGCAACAGGAATTTATGAAAAACTAATTTGAATCGAGGGGGAGAGGAAGACGCTTCCTCTCTACACACACACACCAGCATCTTCAGTGGATACAAAGATTGATTAAACATTGTATTGGAATAAAAAATAGATGTTAAAGTATTCCATTGCAGGTTTAAAATAAACCAAGGCATAATTTATTAACATTAACTTCCTCATTATACTGTAAAACAATAAAAGAACATTGCTAAATGTTAAACTTAAAATAGCTATCTGTTATAATAATAATCTGGAGGTTAAAAAGCAAACATACCACTGCTGCAGTCACTCTTTGCTTCTTCTGAGCACAATGACGGTAATTTGTCTTCAACTTGTCTTACTAAAAGGGGGCTTGTGAAAATAGGTGGCCCACATCATGGTGACACATTCTTGACCTTTAAGAGTTAATAATCATCTGTTACCAGCAGCGACCAGAGTCGCAGTGCTTTGTTTTGGAAATTGTTCATTTTATGGGAAAAGAAGAGCAGCGGCGGAGCAGTGGGAGTATTGAACTGTGTGATCTGACGGCTGTTTAACCGCAACAGCAGGGGAATAACACCCAGCTGAGGGGCTGTGGAGATATTAAAGGCCATGAAACTGCCACTGTACAAAAACATCCAACTCCAATTGGAAAGTTTTGTTCTAAAACTGAAACATCCGCCGTTTGAACAACACCTACTCTTCCAAAACTCTGGTGAATGTTAAACTGATGAAAACAAGGTATTTTTTTTTACATAAACATACTGGTGAGTTTTGCAGTATCTTCTCAAACCTAATACTTGTGGTTTTTGAATGAAGGATCTCAATTATGGTAGTTTTTGTGCTGCAACATAGTTGAAACCCATGAAAACATCTTTCATTTCAAAATTGGATGGTTGGCATCTAACTTGAATGTAACACATATATTAAGTCCTGGGGTCATATGACATTAACATCCTATCTTACAGATCTTAACTGATTGGTAATCAGGGTTTTTAGGGTTAGGACCTGATTTAGTTAAAAAACAAAAAAAAACATTATAGATAAAAAGTTCCTGAGCAAAGGTTCTTATGCTAACTCAGTGGTTCCCAAACTGGGGGGTGGGCCCCCCTGGGGGGGCGCAGAGCCACTGCAAGGGGGGAGGAAAAAACGTAGGGGGAAAAAAATGTAGGGGGAATAAACACATGAGTTTGCTGTTTCTATCCAGCTGACCTTTATTTTGCTAAAATTTAACTTTTGAATTCTTTTTTTTATCAGTTCCATCCCCAATTATTGTTAACAATTGATTGAAAATTTTGTGGTGGGGGGCTTGAACTTTTGTTCGCTTCCGAAAGGGGGGCATAGTGGAAAAAGTTTGGGAATCACTGTGCTAACTTAAGATGGGCAAAGTGTATTATACAAAGCGTCCAAATGTCCCAAAATCTTGAATAAATTGTCCTTACTTTCGGATAAGCATTAAGATGTCCTAATTTTCACTTTTACACCTGTTGTAGTGGCTATTGTGCTTATTAACTAACTGTAGTATTTGCTTACTGTAGCTCACAGTAGTGTTTGCTAACAGTAGGTAGCAGTGTGTTTGCTAACAGTAGCTCACAGTAGTGTTTGCTAACAGTAGGTAGTGGTAGCTTTGTGTTTGCTAACAGTAGGTAGCGGCGTGTTTGCTAACTGTAGCTCACAGTAGTGTTTGCTAATAGTTACTCACAGTAGTGTTCGCTAACAGTAGGTAGCGGTGTGTTTGCTAACAGTAGCTCACAGTAGGGTTTGCAAACGATAGCTAACAGTACTGTTAGCTCACTTGTAGCTGTTTATATGTAGCTGCTGCCCTTATAGCTGCTCTTCTACTGTGTTGGTGATCTTAGCCCACTCTCTTACTTCTATCTCCTGAGTTAGCATTGTTGTAAATCTCCCCACATGAGCACCTGTAATCCATCTGTCTTGAAGTTAAGTGTTACGTGCATTTCTTGTATGTTCAGTATGTTTCAATGATAAAAAAAAAAACAACAGAAAGTTGTTAAGCTCAGTAAGATGAGGAAAAGTAGTGTTGGTTGCTAGGTAACGGACATAGAAGTTGATAGGCAATACTGGATTTAGCATTTCCTAACCTGATATAAAATAGGATTAAGTAAAACAAGATAAGATTAGTTAGTTGGGATTTGCTTCTGCAAAATCAAATAAGGAGAAATCCATCCTAATTTAGCTGAAGACAGTTTCTGCAGTTTGCCCCTGAACACAAATTCTTCTTAAATTCTACTTGAAGTAAACAATGAGATCAAAAAGTGTTAAAAGGATCCTCCATTTGAGCGAAAGCTTTTAACTATTCGGGCCGCTCATCTGAAACCCATGAAAACATTTTCAATCTTTGAATTTTTTTAATCTTCTCTTTTTTTTAACGGTTTCGGCACTGTTTTTCAGCTCTCACCTGGCATGTGGTGTACTTTGAACTCTGAGAAGGTGGCTGGATTTGAGTCATAGGGGGGTAACATAAAATGAACCTTTGAAATACTGGCCTTTTGATTTGGCTCATCTATATCAATTCACAAGTTTCAGCTCGACAGAAGAGGAAATTGAAAGAAAATCCATTTAAATTCCATATTCTAGAATTTAACTGGGTAGAAACTGAAGATAATTGTCTTAAAATAAAATAGCAGGCATGCTGCCATGCTTATATATTCAAAGCATGAATTACTTAAGAGTCACGCATTAAGAAGGGTAAATAAAAATTAAGTGGCATTAACATATTGAGGGCATATTAAAGATAAGATTTCTTTTTTTATTATATGCTCATATTTCTCTTTTAAGACCGGCAAAACCTTTAATGTGTGGAATATTAAAAAAAAAAATGGATATCTCATCTCAGGACAGGAGGAAGAAAACTTTTCATATTTTCCGCCTGATGTTCCTTCGCCGTCTAGAACAGGTTATCACAACTTTCACAATCAGTGGCAAGCATCCTCAAAATAATAGACAGCCGTCTGACGGCTCGGAAAAACACGTCACTACAATATCCTGTTTATTTTAACAAGGTATTGCGTTTTGGCCAAAACCAGACTTCCGTTATATATTATAATTAATCAGCAGGAGCATCTTTCCTATAAGATGATCAGAGCATGTTGGTAAAGGCAGGGTTGTGCTTCATTTTCTACAGATGATGACTCGGTTTAATAACTCAAAGCATGAAGTGAGAGTGACTTTTACTCAGTTACTCATCTCAAGTTCATGCTTGTCATTTCTATCTACAGTAACAAAATTCTGGTTAGTCGACATCAACTTAGTCATATGACTTTCACTGTCTGTTCCCCGACATCTGATTTCTTTATTGACACGCACTGCTGTGCAGAAAGTGCTGCAACGAAGATGGTGTACTGAAATTAACTTCACTGAGATTTTGAAAGCCACAAGTCTGTCACTTCTACAGCTACTGACCAGATTAAATAAAGAGAAACACTGTGAATCAATGGCTGGGTCGCATCAACAAGGATCCATTTTTAAACCTGATCAAATCATGATTTAACTTTGATTTTATGCGGCACCTAACTTAAGCTAAAACTAGCTTAAAATGAAGAAAGATTCAATTTAAACCTTTCTTTAAACCTCAATCTGGGTTTCACTACTTTCTTTCAGCAAGAGAGAAAGTAGTTCCAGTGGATTCTACTGCAGAAAGAAAGTTCCTACAAGAAACTGCTCTCAACAAGCTCTGTGAATTATCTGTAGTAACAGAGTCGTGATCTTTGGAAAGAGACACTGGTTTTGAATTTGTACAAGTGTCAAATGTACAAGCCAAGTGTCGTTTAGTTCCACTGTACTGCAGAGAAGGCAGACATCTCTAAGGCCAGTATCTACAAAACTCTGCGACTCAAACCAAAAAAAAAAAAATAATAATAATCTAGATTGCAAAAACAGCACTACAGACCAGGGGGAAAAATATGTATTTTAATTTATTTTTGGGGTGAACTGTCCCTTTAAATAAAAAAGAAACACTATGAATCTATGGCTGAGTTGCACCAGCAAGGATTAATTTCTAAACCAGATTACATTGTGATTTAACTTTAAATTATGCTGCACCTAAATTTAAATTAAATTTATACCTCTCTTTAGACCTCAGTTTAGATTTTACTGTAACCCTGGATTAAATTTGTTTCCGCTACACCAAAATTTCGAGCTCCAATTTAAAATGTGCATTTAATCTCACACTTGCGGAGGTTTAACTTTTAAAACGGTTGCCTTTTTGAGCTGGATTGAGCAAAATAATCAAGCTCCACGAAGAATGTTTAGGGAACGACTTGACCCATTTTAATTTTTTGATGTGTCTCTTCTTTCTTTCACTCCAGTTGATCCATTAAAACTGTCAGTTGCTGCCAGGCAGTCTCTTTCTTTCCCACGTCTGTTTTTTTATCTTCTTATTTGGCCATATTGCTCCATTAATTCAGCCAAAGAAGAAGAAATCAGAGCCTATTGGTCAAGCCATTATGAGTAGCTTAATCAGGCTAGCCATCTTTTTAGGTAGCTAGCAAACAATGTAACGTTTCGTTAACGGGATAGATCACCCAAAAATGAAAATTCAGTCATTATCTACTCTCTCTCATGCTGACTGAAGGTCAGGTTTATTTAGTTAGTCCACAAAACACTGCTGGAGTTTCACAGGAAAACAGTGTTGCAGCATCTCCCAAACAATGGAAGTGAATGGTGACCAGTTTTCAAACAGAAAAAACTACCGGACAAAAAACATGAAATACCTCCATCCTGCTTGTCTGGCGTAATCCAAGTCTCCTTAAATCCCGACATGCCATTTGCACATCTTGGATTACACCAGACGAGCAGTATGGAGGCGTTCCCTGTTTTTTTTTAATGGAAACTGGTCACCATTCACTTCCATTGTTTGGGAGATTCTGCAACACTGTTTTCCTCCAGCAGTGCATTGTGGAGTAACAAAATAAATCTGACCTTCATTTTTGGGTGTACTATCCCTTTAAAATTATTTTAATTTGGGTAAGCAGGACTCTCCATACTGATTAAACTTTATTTGATTTCAGTTTACATAGCTAAGCTTGGATTTACTTAACAGATTTAACACATAATGCATGTCAAAACTAGTAATAACCTTAGATTAAATTGATCTTTGTTGGTGCAAAACACTCTAAGGGGAGGATTTCTTATATTCATATGGAATCATTAAACTTACAACTTCATAGTGCAGTGAGTTAAGGTTGTCAAAAATATCAATACTTCTGAATCCCACATTGTATAAGACAGTACAATACTACAGTATCATTCATCAGTATTGAAACTACTGAGGGTACTGAGTAAAAAAATGAGGAAGTACTAGTTCAGAAGGTCACTTCAGTTCAGTATTTATTGTCCTGCCTAAAATGTGGCTTACAGTAAAACCAGAGTGACTTTCTGTACCAGCAGTGTGCAGGTTGTTGATTGTGTGCCTTGGAGGTTTTTTCTTTCTGTGGTATCAAAAAAGACATATCAAGTAGTGTTTTTTAAACTAGTATTGAATACAGTATTAAAATTCTGGTATTGTGACAACTCGAGAGACAATTTAGGTTCAATAGTAAGTAACAACCAACAAATGAACTATGTTGAAATATATTTATTTATCTTGGGTTGTAGAAAAAGGCTGTGCAAAGATACAGAATGTTAAAATATTTATTTACACACTCGGCACAATTGTTTAAAGTCTCAAAAAAGCTACTGTATAAACTGTCCGGACAGAATCAAAAGGTGAATCTTCAAAAAAAGGGTCCCAGATCAAGACTGGAAAAGGTTCAGTAAAGATTGGTCTTCTTCATTACCCTCAAGAACTCCTGCTCGTTTACCTCACCGTCTCCGTCTCGGTCTGCCTCGTCGATCATTTCCTAAAAAAAGATAAAAGAACAAAGTCTGCTGCAGTTTGTTCAGATCGAAAAAAGGTTACAAGTGAATTGAGGACTGAAAGCTATGCTTCATACATCCCGCACATGTGACAGACGTGGAAAAACCCTCCAGTCTGACTTGGATCGGCAACATGTGTGGTACGGGCCGTCTCAGTGCCAGAGTTCCTCAGAACTTAAAACAACAACGTGGCTGCTATTTTAAAAATCACATGTAAGAACGTAACAAGACAAGAGGAACTGGGAGATGACAGAAGAGAAACAAGTGTAGGGTGGCATTGTGTCACACAGTTGTACATTCTGTCAACTTTTCTGTGGCTTCACCTCTGCGGGCGATCAACATTTATTTGGTGTTTCCTTCTTAAAGGGACAGTGCATACAAAAAGCAAAAATACACACATTTCCCATTTCAAAATTCCATACTTTTCCAGATGCAAATTTCCAGACTTCTTGATAGATTTTTCAGACCAGGGCCTCATTTATTAAATGGACTAAACTGGATCTTAAAGCCTTTGAAAACTTAAAACAGTAAAAATGTATATATATCAAAGCTTAGTTTCTCATTAAGCCTCCATAAAGATCTGAAAGACAAAAAACTTCAAAAACAGCTCATTTTACTGAGCATTTTTTCAAGAGTCTCTGTGCATGTCAGCTCACGTTTGATTGCCTCAGGGGTCCCAACACGGAAGCTAATTAATGCACGGCAGTGTGTGGACCGCTGTAGATGCAGCACCTAAACAAAGCAGTGTTTTCCAACAGGGAAGTGAAGCCGCTGTCTCTGCACTCTTTACTTTTTATTTAGCAGAAGATGGAAGTTGTGGGATTTTTTGTTTGTTAGTTAGTCAGTGTTACTGTTTGACCTCTGTGTGACTGGTGTTTCAACACGTTTGAGCGGGTCCGAACTAATGTTACTTGCTGCAGATCGAGGCAACAGTCGACCAATGGAGTTTTGCGATTGTGAAGAGAGCAAAGACAGCGGCTTCGGTTTGCTGTCGGTAACGGCTAACAGCAAAGTACTGCAAGGAAAAGGTTCTTAATATAGCGCACACTTCAGCTGATATTGATTTGGGCAGCAGGTTATACCCCTGTTTGTGTTAAAGGAGTGGTATAACGTTGAGCTGCTCAGACTCAGAGAGCAGCTGCAGCAGTGGGAGCAGAGAAGTTCTGTTGCACCCACACAGCAACTGATATGGATTTTTTTTATGATTGGTTTGTGGAATTAATTGCGTAATAAATATCCGAGCACAAACAAACCCAAAACAGGAAAATGTACAACTTAGATGATAATATTTCAAATGTGGATTACATTTAAATTCCTAATACTTTTTTATATGTTTACTATTATGTATATAAGACTCTAAATTACATGGTTAGAAGACTATAATGGATTTGGGGTTTACAGATGATTTAAGTATAACTTCAGCAGAAAACCATGTCAGCAGTTATTTATAAAACCTCACTTTGACATGGAATTATCTCAAAGCAAAGTCTACACGTGACTTAAGTATGTAAAGTGTGACAGGATTTATCAATCAAAGGTGTGTGGGATTAATGGTGACACACTCCAGAGCAAGGTGTTTGTCTTTATTTGTCAATCTACTGTTCGGTCCACCGAATGATAATAACTAATACTACATGTTGTCTTCCACAGGATTTGCTTTCCTCTTTTGGTCCATAAACTCTCAGTTGTGCTGTATTATATAAGGAGAAATAACGACAGCTACCGCCATTTTAAGTTAATCTGAGATTTATATGTAGAACACAAGTGCTTAAGTTAGAAATTTTATCCTCAGAACTTGCTTAAGCAAGATTTTTAATGCTCAATACCTTTCATGAATTGAGCTTAAGCACGCCATCAGAAATGATCTTAAAACACTCAAGACTCAAGTTAAAGTACAAATCTACTCTAATCTTATAAATGAGGCCCCATATTTGATGACAAATATGTACAAACAACTAGAATATTATAAATGGTTTTAAAATCCAACTGTTAAAATGTGTGTTACGTTCTGACTATCTATGCTATTATTTGTCAAATAATTGGTAAAAGACAGTAGCTAGGTACTGAACGACACCCCTAACCCTCCTCCATGTTGGAGATGACTTTATACAAAGTTTGCACCTCCCTTTATTTTCCCATTTAGAATTTGGACCCAACCAGGCTTCATATCAAGCCAGCCCTAGGAAAACGGTGGACGTGGTCATTCAGTCCACGCCCCTACACAGAAAGTGTATTTTCACTCTAACATATTGAATACATTGTATCACATTATTGTTCCCTCCACATTTTTTAGTCTCTTTTATAAATAAGAGATGAAAATTAGTTGAAAAATGCTCAGTAATTTTCACAGTGTCTATGCAGCCATGTTTATTCATGTTGTCCATGGAAACAACATTGAACGCAGCCATATTAGTATAGTTTTCATACCTCAGAAAAGATAGTCTGTTTATTTTTCTCATTAGTACATCACTGCATAACTCATACATGTTCACACAAGCTTAATAGTTGACTCTTAATAGTTGATTATTTGTAATGCTATGTATATATGCAAGTCAACGATTCAAGAGACTGTGCTTGTACGATCAATTTATTTTTAGAAAATCTGAATTTTTATTTTAGAGAACAGGATAGGGGCAATAGCATTGAATCTACTCTCTTTTCTTTTTTTCATATTTATCCAGACCTGAAAATTGCTAAAATCAAAATTGTTGTGACAAATCAAACCTTGTTGTGAGCAGTTTCATGCAGGAACTATTTTCTTTTTACCAACCTACATCCACCAACTGCGTCACCACTCAGAAGGAAGTGTGCATCTGCTCATGGTGGAGAGGCTCGTGCTTGTGACAGCGCAGGATGGAAATATTAATGTTGTCCTCCTTAGCTGAGGTGTAACATTAGCACCAGTGAGCTAGCTAGCACAGTGATAGGATTGGTGAGTGTAGTTCGGTAGAAAGAAAGTAGTTCCTAGATAAAACTGCTCACAACAAGGTCTGTGGATTATTATGAGTAATTCGGTCATGATTTCTGGAAAGAGACAATGTTGTCGAGCTTTTCAAATGTGTTTTTTTGGTGCTTTAAGCACCACAAGCTGAAAGCCATCTAGTTTCATTATTATCGAAAGAAGGCAGACGTTTCCAAAACTCTGCAACTCACACCAAAACAGTCTAAATCATCATGTGACGTGTAAGCAGTGGTTAGACTGGCTGTTGCATGAAACTACTTTCACAAAAATGAGAGTTTTGCAACTGTTCCTGCTGAGTTTCAAACATGTTTGTCTGTAATGTCAACAATCTCACCCCTAGGATCAATACAGTATTTCTGATTGTGATGTTTCAGGTGTGTTGCAGAGGGCTTTACAACATGCAACTCAGCTGCAACTTAGTTTCACCTAAGTTTCCAGCTCAAGTTGTGTGGAAGTTTCACCTTGTGAAGGCAGCCCAACAGACACAGTATGAGCGTCAAGAGCCTGCATCAAGATTTGTGAAACAAAAACAGCAATTGATTCACAAGCCAAAACTGTATATGAATGCAGCAGGTAATACACAAGTAAGTGTTTGAGGGTTGCTCTTTTTACTTGAGGTTAATGTTGTCAGATTGCACATTTTTCTGTACTTTTATAAGGATGAAATAGAAAACATCTTTTTTGGTAGGTGGAAGTCTACGTGCATGGTCCACCAAAAACAAATGAAATACACAGTATATTGGAAACAATGTATGTCTTTAGTCTACAATACCTTTAACTCTTCATCTGTGAGGTTTTCACCCAGCTCCTTGGCAACTCTCTTGAGATTTTTGAATGAGATTTTTCCCGTGCAGTCATCATCAAACAGCCGAAAAGCCTTCATTATTTCTTCTTTGGAGTCTTTTTCGTTCTAATAACAGTGGAGACATGACAAACACATAATGACACGTTCTGCAACTAAAACCCAGTGCATTTTCTGTGACTGAGAGAGATTTGCAGGAATTATATTTGTCCATGTTCAAACACTAAAACCTTTGATTTCATTGTCAAAAAAAAAAAAGAGGAAGGTGGGTTTAAAGTGGGTCCAGGCAATATAGCTGAAAAACTTATGATAGAATGTTTAGATTCAGCCAGTATCAATACTTATAATACTATCACAATATCACGATATGATACTATATTGATTCTTTGGACAGCAATTCAATATTTGCTGATATCACAAAGTCTGACATGATACAGTTTTGATTCCATTAAATGCAGGGGCATGTGACTGACATCACATGATATCATTTGTCCATTTAGCACATCTATGTCAACTAACAAAAACAAAAGCTCAAGTACCTAAAGTAACTAAAAAACTAAACTTTGATCCAACAATTTTATGACTGGACATTTTCAGACATTCATGACCCAGATGTGTCACAGGAATTTCAAATTGAAGGCTTATCTTAAAGGTGACAATACAGACTGACATTTTCACTTCACATCAATCATACTGGATTCAGATCCAGATCGAAGTGTCGTTACACTCCTAAATTTGAATAAAGACCAAAAGAAAAAAGGTAGAATTTAACCACTTTATTTATTAAGGCACAAAGATTAAAGGAAAAAAAAACTGGCATACTGGCAAGCTGACTTGTCCTTTTTTATGAACAATTTCCTCACCACCTGCACTCCTTTTCTTGCTCTACACCGTTTTTCATGTTGTGTCACATATAATTGGCTTGTTACGTGCCACTTTTAGCATGCTTCATTATCAAGGGAACTGACTGGCTGTTTATAAGCCAGGGCGTATTTCATGGCGGTTCGTATTTAATGCATTTAAAGTCAAACTAAGCAGAATTTTCCCAAAAAACAATGCAAAAATGCATATAAAAATACAAACACCAACAGACAAAACCTTCTTATTTTATTTTTAAGTATAATTCATTTAACTGAACATGTTAACAGAACATAATGCAGTTTGTTTTCATTAGTTAGCTTCATAAGCAGCGTTTTATGCATATTAATTTCCTTTTTCTTAATGGAGGTTTAATATATGCATATATTTGGCTCTATTTGTGTTTTTTTTATTTATAATTATTAAAAATACTGGGGAAAATTACTGTTTCAGTGTCCTGGTATAATTATTAATTAATTACATTTAGACCTACTGTTAAACTGTAAAATACCATGTTTATGTATGTATTATATAATCTGTATATTATATTTTGTATAAAGAATACTGGCCAATTTATTGATATCTTAAGTTTTTTACTCAGTAGCAAGATCAGCACCAGCCCAAGAAATCCAGTATCCATCAGGCCCTACTATTTTCTTATTGCTAATGATGAAGCATCTGTTGCCGGTTCATATCACTAGAGTTGCAACGATTAATCAAATATTAAGTTAATCACCACCTATTTTTTGACCAATTACTCAACCAATTGATTAATTGGTCAGAACTCTCTGGTGTTTTTACTTTTCGATGACAGTAAACTGAATATCTTTGGGTTATGAGTAAAACAAGACATTTGAGGATGTCATCTTAGGCTTTGGGAAACACCGATTGACCATTTAAAAACAGACAACTATTAATTGATTAATTACAACAATAATCAACCAGAAGTGGCAGGGTGCAGTGGTTAGCACCGTCACCTCACAGCAAGAAGGTTCTGAGTTCAAATCCGTGGGGGGCTGGGGAGTTTGTGGCTGGGGCAGGACCTTTCTGTGCAGAGCTTGCATGTTTTCTCTCTGGGTACTCTGGCTTCCTCCCACAGTTCAAAGACATGCAGTGTAATAGGTTAATTGATAACTCTATATTGCCCACTGGTGTGAATGTGAGTGTGAATGGTTGTCTGTCTCTATGTGTCAGCCCTGTGATGAACTGGCATCTTGTCCAGGTTGTACCCCGCCTCTTGCCCAATGTCAGCTGGGATAGGCTCCAGCTCCCCAGGCAACCCATCAATCAACCAATAAATCAACTATAAAAGTAATCGTTTGTTGCAGCCCTACAAATAATTATTGTTTTATTGGCAAGGTCTAGATGAAGACTCAATTTTGTAACTTTAAACTGTAACTGTAAAACATAGTCCTCTCACTAACAATGTTCAATTTCCCTGCAGTTTCCAGGTTTGGTCTAACAGCTGTATTATACTCACCATTTTCAGTGTCATCATACTGAGAAAGTCGGGGAAGTCAATTGTTCCAGAGTTCTCTTTGTCAATGTCTGCAATCATTTTCTTGATTTCTTCTTTCTTTGGTTCAAACCCAAGAGCTCTCATGGCAACCTGCAGCATATATACACAACAAACGTTAGGCTGCTGTGGCCCTGTTAATCAAGGTATTAGTGAATCTATACACACTGAACGACGTTTGATTGAAAGCATTTTAAACCATGAACTAACCTTCAGCTCCTTCACGTCTATTGACCCAGTTCCATCTGTGTCGAAGAGATCAAAAGCCTCCTTAATTTCTTGCCTTTGCTCTTCAGTCAGTTCGATTTTGGGACCTGCCTTTTTCCTTTGGCTAGCCGAAGAAGAAGCTGGTTTGCGGTAATTTGAAGCCTGAAAAAGCAAACATTAATACATTTTTGCTATTTTAAACAAGGTTATAAGTTAGCAGGTGCAGCAGAAAAACCCACAGGTGATGTTTTTGCGTTTTTGTGATCTGTTGCTATCATGCTAACTTAGCTAGCTAACTTTAGCTTACATGCTCTTCCAGGTGACCAAACAGAGACAAGTTTTCAGGTTAAAATAAAGAGCTTTATCCAACTGTGCCAACTTTTAACGGTAGATAATATGGTGCACATTTCATTCAAGGCATTTAAGTTATATGAAAGTTTACCATTTCAATTTACGATACAGCAAGTAACGCTCCAGTGGTGTGTTTGGTAATCGGATGTCAACAAACAGGCAGCAACGGCTGTATTCAACTGACATGGGAGTTAGCCAATAGAAACAATGAAAACGCCATGACGTAAGAATATTAGCCAATTACAAAAAGAAATGGGCGGGTTAAAATAGTTTCAGCCAATGGTTGAGATCATTTCTTGTCTCCCAGCAACCAGGAAACACAACGCATGCGCAGTGCGTAATGGTCCGAGCCGGAGCAGCTGGTCAAAGACAACAGATACCATGAAATGTACATTATTAAATTAAGGTAACATTCTACTATTTATGGATAGATTGTGTTTTTTCGCCTAAGAATGGATACACCTCTGCGTTTTTAGTTTACGTACGCCTCGTTTGGACAGGCTGAATTTAGAAGTAAAGTAATTTTCATAAGACATTGGCTTGCTAGCATAGCTGAGCTGCTGCTTGTGAGGTTTAGGCTAATTGCAAGTATGTATCTCTTAAGGGTTTAGGGACTAATGTCACTTGCTCCGTTTGATGTCGTGGTGTGTGTTGAACAGTGTTGATGCGGCTTTGCATTTATGTTGTTGACCAAATTTGTTGTCAGTGGTCGAATTAGTACTCACATCCTTCAGTTAGATTAAAGTAGTAAGCTACAACAGTGTATCTTTTTTTTAATTACAAATAAACGTCCTGTATTCAGAGTTTTACATATTCAGTAAAAGTACGTAAGAACTACCAGCTAACTGCACCAAGGTGATTCTCAGAGATTTAAGCTGATATGTTATGATAGGACTGTATGTTGTCAGAGTCTGTTAATAAAGGACATGTATTTAGCCATTTGTTTAGAAAATAAGTGGAATGTCAACAATGTCTCATTCTTTCACTGTTTGAACTGGAAATGCACAAAACTGTATTTTGGAACTGAACAGCAACATATTATTTTATTTTTTATGATTCAGACAACTTGTTGAGGTCTAGAAATTCTTAACATTTTTCATACATTTCCACTCCTGCATAGTAATGCTGATATCGCCACATGGCACCAACTAGTTATCCCCTGTCATACAAACCATTGGACAATCAGAAGTTTTGGCAGCGTCTTAGTAAGAGGGTTCCACCAATATTGTTTTAAAATAGAAGTCTCATTCAGATTATTTTGTATCAAAGCTATTGGTTGACAATATTTTGCACAATGTTGAATATTCTGTTCTGGAATTAATGACAGCTTAGCAATTTTTTACACATTGTAAGCTAAAATATTACTCAATTCCAAGTAAAAGTACTGGTATTAGAAAAATACTTAAAAGTACAAAGTACTTGTCTTAAAAACTACCCAGAGTATTAGTAACTTTGGTCCCACAATTTTCATGGTAAATAGGTTGTAATTATTAAATAATATATTTGAAATTTCTTAGAAATTACCCCCAGATTTCGTGGCTAATTTTGTAATAATTAGTGAGTACCATTTTCATGTAGTGGGTGGTAATCACCAAGCAACATATTAAATCTGCAGTTATTATCAAAGAAAGTTCAAATATGTGAAATGGTAATTACCACCTACTTACATAAAAATGACAAAGTTTAGGAGTAATTTGCAGCTAAATTCAGAGAAATTTCACATGTGACTTGCTAATTACCACCCACTACATGAAAATGGTACTTGCTAATTATCACATAATTAACCATGAAATCTGGGGGTAATTTGTGGTTAATTTCTAAGAAATTTCAAATATATTACTTGGTAATTACCCCCCATATACCATGAAATGATGGGACCTGGAAATAGAGGCATTGCCTTATTTTTTAAGCATTGATGTTTAATACATTATCAATAGAAGACATTCTTTTGTCAATTTTGTCTCATTTCAAGTTTTAGTTTCCCTATTCATGGTTCTGCAAGACAAAACAATGTTGAATGAGGTGCAAATACTGTCATTTCTAGACTATAGATTAAATATTCATCAGTTCTTCATCCATATGTCCTGGTTTTTATTGGTCTGTTTGCAATCAGATCACCTTATTGGCTACAAAATGCAGATGAAAGTTTGGATATTGATTCAACTTGCACTCAGTACTCAATCATGATTTTGAAAGCAACTAAGAAGATTGCAGGGTGTAATGAATACTTAAGTAAAATTACATATTTGACAATCTACTCACAAAACTACAAGTACTCAAAAAACTACTTAATTACAGTAATTTGAGTATTTGTAATTAGTTACTTCCACCCCTATCATTACTGTAGACATCAATGTAGTGGACTAAACTGAAATGTAATAAAATAGAAGTATAAAATACCATTAAAAAGTAAAAGATTCACAGGGCTCAACAATAAGGCTTGCCCACTTGCCCAGGTGAGTTAAATGACATGTTGGGCTAGTAAATCTGGCAACTCACTTGCCCAGCCAGGCAAGTTGTAAAAAAGAATTAAATCATTGAACTATTTTGATCATTGATTAATTGTTAAAGTACTTTTTTATGCACATATGGCAGAAAATGCTGTTTTAAGCCTCTCAAAGTTGAGATTTCTTGCCTTTCCTATCTGTTGCCATATTAAACGGAGTATCTTTTTAAGGTTTAGAGTGACATAATGAGAAATTTAAAGACATCACTTTGGACTTAATAAAACTAGGATGGACATTTTACACTATTTTCTTCCATTTTTTGACATAGTAGCCCGAGAAGGACATGACAAATAACTATGGTCTTTGTTGTTTGATAACCATTCATGCATACAACAATTTGTACAGAAGCAAGTAAAGCCTGACTGCGGACAAGTAGACATCTGACCCACTTGCCCAACCGTCAAGTGAAAAAAAACATCAACATTGACCCCTGAAATAGAATTTAAACATACAGTGCTTGACATTTAACACAAACCATGTTTATGCAGTTTTACTGGCTTAAAAGATCATTTCTGTGTGGTTGTACTTGGTAAAAGGTGAGCTAATGTAAAACTTATCTTTTCCTTTTAAAATTCAGGCCCCTCAAGAAATGCTGGGAAGTACAATCATAAACCATCGACAACATGTCGGACTGCAGAAGCTCTCAGCGCTGGCAGGTATCACACATTCCTCTTTGGGCCCCAGTAAAAAGTACAAGTTTATCCAAGATGACTCGAGTGGCGAGTCAGCTCTCGTGTGCTCATGTTTTCGCATCTTTGAGAACCTGGAGTTGACCTGTGCAGTGGGTCAGCTGGTTTACGAGACTATTCAAGCCCACCACAAGGTCTATCACACAGGATCGGGATGCCTTCTGTTTCTCGCAGGAGCGTGGAGCCGTGCTGCTCTGGAGTGCCTTCAGAGAGGCATTTCAGTAGCACAGATCGTCAGGGCTATGTCTGAAGGAATGGATATATGCTTGGATGTTTGCAGGAAAAGCAGTCTCTCAACTGAAGGTCTGGGCGTGGAGCAATCGGAGAGCCGCACTGCAACATCTCACCTGTCAAAGAGACACATTGTGGAGGCTTCACGGGTGTCGCGCAACCTGCAAGGGACAACAAAAGTTAGTCACAAGACTTTGAACACAAGTGGACAAAGGAAAATAAAGCTCAGTAGACATTTTTATGAGGCCAAGTCTGAAGATGTCTCCTCAGTACCGCAACCTCATGAGCCTAAACATCCTGAGATCGCACACATTGCTGAGGGATTGAGACATGGTTGTGTCCATGCAATGAATTTAGTAGCTGAAGCCAGTCGAATTCAGTCAAAAAATAATCAGCAAGCCATCAGCTGTTCCACATTTGATGTCAGTAAAGTGACGACTTGTGTGTTACCTGGTTTACCAGAGGAGCATGCATGTGTTTTACCAGGCTGCGTTGTTCTCTTATCTGCTGAACAGACTTCAGTCGCGCGTCGCTTCAAAGAACAGCACCTAAAGGTTGCTCTAATTAATGGAGATTTATCAGATACCTATCGCCATCTTGGCTTCAAGAGGCCAACATGTATACAGCGTGTGAGCGACCAGTCGGACTTGTCACGTTCAAGCAAAGAAGTGTGGATGGAAAAGGTTGTGACACTTCTGTTGAAGCTGGAAGTGAACCTGATTCTAGTCAGTGGGCTCGTTAGTGAGAAAGTGATTTTGCACTGTTGTAGACATCATATACTTGTGGTGGAAAAGGTGAAGACTTCGGTTTTGAAGGCATTTGCGGAGGCAACAGGAGCTGTTCCAGTGAACTACGCCACACAGCTGAGTACGCACTGTGTTGGCATTGGTGTGAAAGTTGTGATATGGAACGACGTCAGCAGCCATGATAGAAAGCCTTCAACAACTGTGAATATTTCCACTGGTGGGAACAGCGAGCTGGTCACAGTGATCCTCACAAGCTGCGTGCATGGAAAGCTGCAGGCCCTGGAGGACCAGTTCTGGGCATGTGCTTATCGTTTACACCACGCGCTGAAAGACAAAGCCGTCCTGCCTGGTGCTGGAGTGACAGAAATGCTTTGTGTTCATCACCTTCAAAAACAAGCTGATCACCACGTCGACCATCACAGAGAGAGGAATGGGGACTCAATCCATCACAGCAAAGCAGGAACAGCAGCTAACGCTTACAGAGGTGTCGTGTTGCACCTCATGGCAGATGGCTTCATAGATTACATATCCACAGTAATGGTTAACACTGGAAGGTTTTCAAAAGTCAAAGCCAGGACCGCAGTCAGCCAACTACTGCGGGGCTGTAACGGAAACACCGGCATCGCTGCAGACTTCTCACAGCTTTTCTTGGAAGATGAACAAGAAGATGGTGCAGTGTCCTCCCGCATGAAGTCTGGTGAAGCAGCAGCAGTGTTGCTCTATGACAATCTGAGTGTGAAGCAGGAAGCATGGAGGAAAGCCTTAGATCTTGTTCTCCTGGTCTTACAGGCTGACGCAGAGGTCATTACAGGCACTGAGCAAAAAACTGCTGGTGCACAGGAACATCTGATGCTTTTATGACGTTCATGCAGCATCGCGGGGAACCTGACTGTTCACACCTTTCTGAATGTGTTCTGTTTTTTTCATGTTCATGTTTAAATATGAAATTACATTTTTAACAAGGACAAAGTGATAATACACTGAAGTGTTTTTATATTCTTTATTTTCTTTATTTTCTTGTTATCAATAAATAGTCGAAGGACAATTTATTTTTCTCAGTAGTATTTTTTGAATTTGTAGGTGCAAATACAGTATATAGAATTAAGAAATTTTTCTATGTTTCATATTTTCAAATAAAGCAAAACAAAACAAACGCTCCCCGGTGATTTCCACGCTAACAGAATCCTTCAGCGAGCCAAAAGAGCTCTGAATGCAATAACATCCTTTTGTTTTCTATTGAAGACCGAGAACAAATTGTTCAGTACTCCAAAGATGGCAATATATGGATTTGGCTCTGTAACAACCCTTAAAACATAGGAAAGTGTCTTAAAAATTAGGCACCAATAATTTTGGAGAGCATAGCAGGAGCAAAACATATGGGTCAGATCTGCAGGTGAGTGAGAGCAACGGTCTAAGCCTGGGTAGATCTCGGCTAGCCTGGATTTACTGTAATGGATTCTCTGTAAAACCTTTAATTGAATGAGTGCTAGACTGGCACATGATGAAGAGGAGCTGACACGCTTTAATCCTCCCTCCCAATAGTCATCTGTTAGCCCAGCGTCTAGGTCTTACTCCCAATATGATTTGATTTTCTGGGCTGAATGATTTTCCAAGCTGAAGAGTTTAACATATTTTCCCAAACGAGTTGGGGTAGAAGAGAAGGAAATGAGGGATTTGTTTATGCATAAAATTACGTATTTGAAAAACCTATTGAAACAAGGTAAATTGTCTTCAAAGGACAATTTTTGTTAAAAAAAAAAACATTTTAGTGAAGCAATGCTACCTACCTGCTACCACTTGGGGGAGACAAATGACTATCTGACGCTGTAGCCTATCTGACTCTTTCATCCAAGCGGATGCAGAGACTCAGAAAAAAAAATCATGTTTCAAATGTTTCCACTGAATGAAATTACCATGCAAGACAAAGAACCAAGAAAGGAGCAGATTACCATGTATGAGGGTAGAGCTGCAACTGTTAGTCGATGGAAAGAACCTTACTTGCCAACTGTTATTATAATTATTACACCTTTTGAATCATTTTTCAAGCAGAAATGTCAAAGATTTGCAGCTTCTTAAATGTGAGGATTTCTTACTTTTCTCGGTCATAATGACACTAAATGAAGAATCTTTGCGTTTTTGATTGTTTGTTGGACACAAGAAACAATTTGAAGACGTCACTTCAGGCTCTGGGATATTGTGATGAACATTTTTCACATTTTTTATAGACTAAACTAGGACTGAATGATTTTTTAAAAATATCTAATTGCAATATTTTGACGAATATTGCACTTGCAATATGACTTGCGATTATAATTTTTACATCATTATTCTCATTGTCATTGATATTAGATTGATTATAAAGTAATTTTTTGCAGGGATCTGTACCAAACAAGGATGTTTTCTAAAGTCTGTAGAATATGATGATATGACAGTATTAATTAAAAATGACATTTTGCCTTTAACAAATATTGTGCCTCCTGTGATAAATTATTGTAGGCCATATTGTATAATAAAATTAATCCTAATTGCGTTTGCCCCTTGAACCTTTGTCATCCTGACCTCCAGGTGTAGTAAAGCCATGACAGATAAAAAACACATATGAAGCACTGTCAGTAGTAGCTATATTTTTTCATGTTTTTATTTTGTTTCACTTGCTGTGTGCTATTCTCATAGGAAATACCCTAAAATTCAGTTTATTTTTACTATTAACCAAGCCTGACTTAGCTCACATTGCTTGTACGTGGCCTTGTACACACCTTGCCTTCGTGCTCAGCTCAGCCAGGGAAAACAAATCGTACATGTCCAAAACCACAATTAAATTTCCCTCTGCCTCTGGTGCAGGGGAGGAATTTGGTTTTGCCAGTATGTTTTTTAGTCTTGGTACACTTCCGCTACGATATTTGCCTTTGCATCATTAGTCTCCAGTCTGGTCAGTGCCGCTTACACTGACTGGACACCGCTTCCCTGCCAACTGCTGCGGTTTTATGACCTGTCCTGTCATAATGGGAATGGTTAAAGGAGAAGGAACGCCTCCAGACAGAGTAAATGTTTTTGGTTAAGTCTCATTAAGCCATGTCCTCTTTAAAAAGTGAACTAAAGGTTATTTTAGTTGTTTGAATTGTAGAAGCATTTTGTTCGCCACCTACATGATCATTGAAAGGTCACAGCCGACACACTCTTACCCTTGCACTCCTAAACATTAGCTGTTAGATGCCTAAAGTTGGTTCTTGCAGGAATTTAGGTTTATTATGAATATATATATTTATGTACATAAAAACATAAACGGATATCAACTGAAAACCATTCGGTCTGAAAAGCTGAAATGCCTACTACTTGGAAAAATCAAAAGCTACCCGAAAACAATGATGGCTCACATACAAGTTAAGCACACTCTTGGCTATCTTTAGACTTTTTCCTATTGTGCGCATTGTATTTCAGAGGTGTCAGTTGCAGCGACGCGTGAGACCTTCCATTTCCTCTGCGATCAGAGAGAGAGAGAGAGAGAGAGCTTCTTGTCAGATTCTAAAAATAGTTCAGTGACATAAAAATGGTACAAGGGCTTTACGCTGCAGCCATAACACCCTTGACTCAGGCATCACTCAGCAGTGGTGTGGCCAGGGTGGGGTATGACATAATAATAATAATCATAACAAACACAACATTGAGGAGGAAATCGGAACGGCAAAATTGGTCAAACATCTAAGATTTCAGGCTGTAGGGGTCTCAAACTTAAATTGACTTGGGGCCACCGATGGCATTGTCGTCTCATAGGAGGGCCACTTCAGCGTTCAAGTACTACAAGACAGCACAATACATCTCAAAATGTACTTTTGTCAATTTATTTTGGTCACACTCAACAAAAAACAGATTCCATACTTTTTTTTTTCTTGCTGGACACTGAGCACAAACTGAGCAACCCTCCTGTCAGTTCAGATTGGTCTCGAGCTGCAACAGTTCATCGACTATGAAATTATTTGCCAACTATTTTGATAATCAGTCAGTTGTTATGAGCCAAACACTGACAGTAAACTGAATATCTTTGGGTTTTGAGGACAGAACAATCTTCACAAGCTTTTGGAAACACTGATCAACATTTTCCACCATTTCCTGACATTTTATAGATCAAACAGTTAATCGATTAATCAAGAAAATAACCAACAGATAAATCAGCTGTGAAAATAATGGTTAGAGTTAGTTGGAGCATTAAATTGGTCATTGATGCCCCTGATGAAAGTGGCAACCTGAGCATAGCTGCTTTTGTGAACTGCAGAATTGTGTTTTTATTTCAATTTTATAGGAAGGGGTAGTTAAAATTTTATGAAACAGATAGTTTTATAACAACTACTTGCAGGCTAGATTATATTGTATTTTGGACATTGTGTTGTGGGCCGAAGGGAGAGGGAGCAGGGTCTGTAAGTTCTGTTCCATTTTTCAGTTGCACAGAGAAAGCCTGGTACTGATGCACGTACGTATAGATTACCTTAAAAATGTACGTAAAACCTAAAGAGCTGGGCGAGATGATCCAGCTATATTTTGTAATAGACCTTTTTCACAGCAGCCATATTGATATAAAATAGTTGGGTTTAGACTGTCTTTCCAATCATACTAATTAAGGTCGTGTTCCATTTAGTGTAGCAGAGCCTTCCTGTGGTTTTAAAATAGCTGCTGTGAAAAAGGTCTATTACTGGCTGACAACCTGGGCTGTTCATTTAATTTTGGGGCAATGTCACCAAATTGAAAATAAGATCTCAATAAATAGCAAGTTAACACTTTTTAAATTCTAAAATTTAAAGGAAAAAGCAACTGAAGACATTTTAAGTTTTGCTTTACATGTGACACTGAAACTTGCTTGTACATAGAGGTATTTCATTGATTAAAAAAATTATACATAATAAATATCCAGTGTGCACAGATATTCACAAAATAGCAGTGTGAGAAGTTTAAAAGTCATTTGTATTTGGACAGATGCCGTGGTGATAGCAGTATGTGTCACGGGAATTTATTTTTAGAAAGAAACCACAGGTCAACCATAAATCTTGTTCTATTTTGCTCAGACAGTGCCACATAGGATTCTGCTATATTTGTTGAGGACCAGTATCAGAAACAAAGTATAACTGATCATGACTACCATGTGTAGCCATGTACAGGTTACTTTTATAGTGTGACTGCTGGTTTAATCACTCTTAATTAGGCAGCATTGTTAATTAGACAGCAACTTTTGCATTGACAGCCCACTTACAAATTAGTGTTCTTTTTCATCATTCATACACTATTGAGACTGAGTAGCACATAAATCAGATGGACAGATTTGATTCTGTAATGTGTGGGTCAGGGTTTCTCAGCCTTTTGTGACTTAAGGCCCACTTCTGGTTGTTAAACAATTTCAGAGGACCCCCCTCCTAAATAAGAGAGAAAAGAAAAATTAAGCTCCTGTACGATCATAAAGGTTTTTTTTTTTGCTACGAGTTACATGTGCAGCAACCATGAAGTTGGCTCACAATGTAGCTTTTGGCTGAGACATTCATGTTGTGATGAAATTTTTCTTTTGGCTTCCCAACAAATCTCCTTCTCAGTTAGAGCTTTTACTGCTGCAGGGCTGTCTGCCAAATCACTTATTCATTTAAAAAAAACAATCGTTTTGGTGACAAAACACATTTGTCTCTTCCTAATGATGTGTCAAGAGTTGCGTGGTGATATTTAGAAGTAGCTTGTTAGTGAATTTATGCATTTTGATTTGGCGTTTTTTTTAAATTATGTGAATCATTGAGTGCATTTATGTCAAAGTAACTAGCTTGTAAATGACCAAAAACTAAAATTTTATGTGAATTTTAGTTTGTTCATTTAGCAGTACCACTGCCTTAGTTGCCCACTAGATAGCGCTCTGAGGCCCAGTGGTAGTTCACAATGGCTGCTGAAAATTGCCTTTTGTGACACTGATCCATTACAGAAAAATCTAATTCTGTTTATATTTTTTAAAGAACCAATAGTCATCCCTGCAATACAGTCGCAATATCAATGAATATCGATATCAAGATATTTGGTCAAAAGTACTGTGGTATTTGATTTTGTCCATATTGCCCAGCCCTACTGTTTATGATGATTTTGTGTTCAGAATTCTTGATACTAGGAGCATTCATATTGCTGCACTGGCAACTCTTGACTGTATGTGGGGTAAGCAGTCCTTCCTTCCTTGCCTTGTCCTGGATACAGGTTTGTACAATGAAATTAGAGTTGGATTTCTTTCATAATACACACAAAATACAACATATATACAGGTAATTAATTAAATTCAGAACAGAAGAGGGTGAAAATATATAACAAAATCAATAAATATAGACATAGATGTAGGCCTGTACACCCAGGAAATAATTCTGGAGTGAATTTTTGTAAAATTTCATAAGGTGGAATGTAGACGGCAGCAACAAGATGGTGACGATAATATGGTTGAGAACTTCACATTAAAAGTTTGACATCTGGGATGCATCAGCTTTGACTTTGAGCAAGAAGCATCATCGATGTCAAAACACAGAGTCCTCCTCCCCTCGCCCTGCCGGAGTCTTGTGTGTCACGTCTTGTCAGCTAGGAGTATGATCCGAGTCCCGTTTCCCGAGCCGACATTATCCAGGAGCAGCCTTAAGTCCCAGCTGTAGCATGGCTTTTATCTGCTCACCTCCACTCCTCCTGGTGTGGATCCAAGGCAGTGTGTCTAACTGATCTATCTGCATGTTCAAAAGATGCCAACTAGTTTGTTGATCGTCCCAAACCACAAATCTTCATTTTCCAATGACTACAAGAGTATTTCTGTCATAGGGGATGCATGTTTCAGCAATGAAACTGGAAAATAACAGATTGAAGGAGAAAAGTAGCAAAGTTTGAAGGCATCTGCATGCGCAGGATACTGTATGAACATTAGAAATAATCAGTTATGAATAAATGATACAGTAATTGAAAGTGAGAGTACCCAAGTCATCAGCATTTCCTCCGGAATTCACACATTTCAAGGTGAAAAGACCTCAAAAGGAGAATTTAGAGCAAGGGAAATCACCAAGGCCCAAGATACCATTTATAATGTATATATTTTGTTAGTCCTGTGGCTGTTTAGTTCTTTTGGTAATTGATGTCTTGAAAAGGGGGAATTCATAACATGGAATTTGGTGACAAGAAGTGCTTTGCTAAAAGTGAGCATGTGAGCAAAACGTTCCAAAGAAGACAGAAGTTTACTGTGAACGCTTGAAGATTTGGAGTGTGATTGAAAAAAAAAAAAAAGTCATATTGCGATTATTTTGACATAAATTGCATTTCGATATGCAATACAATTAGTTAAAATGGTGATGATGTGATATTTGTGCAGGTCTGTACCATCTGGACAAGATCTTTAGACCAAGGCATCTATGCAGCACTACCTCATTATAATACTGTTTTCTCACCTATTTTTCCTCTTTCAAAAAGTTTTGATCTGGTTCAGTAATTTGGATATTGCACTTGGGTTTGCCTGGTGAAGGTCTAGTACCAAAACTTTGCAAATAAATATTATTTTGCAAGTTAGACAGTATGGGGGAGTCCTATTGCAACTTTTTGGATATTGCACTTGGCCATATTGCAGTTTTGATAATATTGCAATTAATTGCGCAGCTGTGTTCACTAGTTTGAGGTAAGGCCTTGCTGGGGACGGCGTCTCAGTGACCTCTTTTTTGGTACAGTGCCCTCTAATTAGGAATTGTTACATTTGCATTGTGCTGTATGGGTGTAAAATGGGACTAATGTATACTTGGCACACTTCCTGTGTGATTAGAAGCAGAATTTTGCCCAAAACGATGTGATCAGCAGACCCTCTCTGCATAAATACTGGATAAACTATCCAGTCTTTTTGGAGAGGTCTCAACTGATACAGCAGGAAAGGACGTCCAAACCGTCTGAACCCTTCTTGTGGTTGAGCTCCTATTTTGAGTCTTACAACTGTTCAAGTCTCCAGCCTTAGTCACACGGGGTGGATGTCCTTGAACAATAAAAATAGTCATCCCTACAATATTGTCGCAATATCGATATCAAGGTGTTGTTTTGTCCATATTGCTGAGGTCTAATGATTATGATGATTGTGTTTGAGATTCTGTTCCAGATGCTCTTTCAGAATTCTCTATAATGAGGAGAATTCTTGCATTTGCATTGTACTGCACAGGTGTAAATGTGATTAGAAGGAAGATTTTGCCCATCAGCAGACCCACCCTACATAAATAGTGGATAAACTAGTCAGTATTTTTGGAGCATTCTCAATTGAAGGGATGTCCAAACCATCTAAATTTGTGTCGTGGTCGAGCTCCTATTTTGACTGCAAGTCTTACAACTGTTCAAGTCTATGGCCTTAGTCACTCGGCTTGGATGTCAGAAGTTTCACTGACCAGTTTCGGGGAGGTCACCAACATGACGTCAACCGAGAGCACAGCTGACTTTCGACTGATCCAGCACGAGTTTTAGATGTGGTTACCTTTACCCAGAAGCCCTGACCAGTGAGTGCCTTTTCTGACAAATGGATGGCCTCGCTGGTCCTAAGATCAAAAAAAAAGAAACAAGCCCTGCACGAATAACTCCGATCGCTGATCCTCCACTGTGAGGAACTTGAGAGTAGCAATTAAAATCACTCATTCGTGATGCAGGCTCCTTCATCTGGCAGTCGGCTGGCAGCTCTACTTCACATTGTTGTGTTTTACCTATGAATAGCACTGAGTGATTCATTAAAAAGCTGCCTGCGCTGGCTTTCTTTTTACGTCTCTCTTTACTTGCTCTCGGGCACACTGGATGAATGAAAGCACTGGTTCTGTTCACGTGCTCGCTGCTGCTCTTGGCACTCTGAAGGGTCTCGGTGACACAGTCCAAGTTGCACGTCCCCCCCTCCTTGCCCTCCTCTCCTTTCTTGACTTCTGCTGGGTTGGTTGGTTCAATCCGTGAGCATTAGTGGGCGTGAGCATGTGTGTGTTGCTGCTTCCAGGGCGCATGCGAACTGAGGCCCAAAGGGAAAAGCCTTCCACACAGATCTAAGCCAGCTGCCCTGATTTAAACACTTCATTGCAAGAAGAGTGGAAGAGAAGGGGAACCCGCATGCATCCCCCTTACCAGTGTGCTCAAAGTACACTGGGAAAGCAGCCGCCAGCTCTACAAACGACAGATGAGCAGCTAAAGATGGTAGATTCAGACGTTTGCTGTTAGGCAGAGGCATTTAGCAGTCCTTCTGCCTCACATTCTCAGGACTCAGAGGGCACTTGCTGCCCTGACAGGGGGGTGTTCAAGCAAACTGACCTCCAGGGTTAAGCAGAATCAGTTTGTGTGAAGCTCTGTGGAGGAGGGGAGGAGGGAACAGGCAACAGTTAGTGGGAGGTGGGAGGCCACAGTGGGGCTCCTGCACTGCTCAAGAAGGAGACGAAGCAGTCGCCGGGAAGCGGGGAAAGAGGAGGAGATGGCCACGGGAGAAATCACAACACTTCCCTCCACACCTGAAGACGGCGGCAGCGGCGGCTTTCCTCCCGGGAACTTCAAGGAACCCAAAAGGCTGTACTGTAAAAACGGAGGCTTCTTCTTGAGGATAAGGTCTGACGGAGGAGTGGATGGAATCCGGGAGAAGAACGACCCCCACAGTAAGTCCTTCCAGTCCCCTACTTCTTTGCTTTGCACAGCACACAAAGCTTCTTTATGTATTTTTTTTTAAATATGCAACAGGGAAGTAAGAGTGAAGCAAAAAAAAAAAAGAAAATCATGGAGGAACGATGTGAATTTTCCAGCTTATGAGATTCATTCTCCACTTGTAAACACCAAAATGTGCGTAGGTCAACTTCTGGAAAGTATAATAACTCCAGTTCAAGAGAAGTACACCTCAAAGTTTCTTAATCAATGGGAACTTTGATGGAATATGCGTGATGTTTTGAGTAAATGTTGATCACCATGCTGAGTCACAGCCATTCACACTGCTCACTGTGTGGTTTACGTCACACAAGACAGCACAACATGGAGTTAAAAGCCAGAATAAGTGAATTTCTGAAGTAGAGGCTCCTGTTAGTGTTTGAGGTCAATGAACTTATCTCAGTGATATGTCTAAAAATGATACTATTACCACAAAATATTAGAAAAAATATTCTGTCACAGGTCAAGCAATATATATATATATAGAATGTTAGGGGAGTTTTAGGCTTTTATGATGTTCCTCTTCAAGTTGGCAGCTATTAAAGTGGAAACTTTAACATGCTTGTTTGGCCTGGACATGTGATACCCCTCTGTGCCCCTGTATCACTGATTCCTTCTAAGTATGTTGCATCAGTAAGTGGGAGGGGAAGAGGGGGAACATGAAAGTGGTGGTTTTCTGAGGAAAACACGCTTGGGAATGTATTGCCCAAGATACAGTGTGACGTCTGAGGCAGGTGCCCCCAAACAAATGTCTGATATGGAACCAGTTCACAGAGAGAGGAGCTCATTTTAGAATAATTCAATTACATTCAGTTAGACATGTTGGTGACCTTAGTCTGAAATCTTGTTTTATCTCAGTTTAGGAAGACATTTAGGATTTTTGGTATTATATAAATATGTTTCTTAACAGCATTCAGAATCAGAATCAGAATCAGAAATACTAACTAAAAATTGCTTTCCTGGGGGGAAAATTGCTCACGTTACAAATGCTCCTAATCAAGAATAGAAAAATAGAAGAAATAGAAAATAACAAATGTCAAGGATTATGTACACTTACAATCTATAACAGTGTAAATAAATAATGCTGCTCTATGTATTGTACAGTTGAATTGATGCTGATGTATTGCACATTTATTGCACTTGAGTTATTGCACATTTGTGTCATGTCAAGTTAATTGTGTACCGTTAGATCATTGCTCAGAGTGAGTAAAAAAAAATCCCATCTTGTCTTAGGACAGTAATTTACATTACAGAACTCCCAAATAAGGAATGTTCTAAGTTAGGATGGCGTAGACCCTGTCCTAAATTCAAAATAATCAGCAAATATGGCCGCAGCACTGTTGTTAGGTTTGTATGGCAGATATAATGAAGATGGTTAACAACATGAACACCAAAATATTATGATTAAAAGGATACTCTAGATGTATGATGATATTTCAAATTTTCTGAACCACTTATTAATGGGTTTATATCAATAGCCAACTATTACTAAGTTGCCAACTGCCAAATTATTTTTGAATGCTATAGATTCAAATCCTTATCCTGGGCTGATAACTGGGAGGAAAACTTAAAAAAAGGTAGACATGATGAATGCCTCCGACTCATTAAAGCTAAAATAAAGTGCCTGTATTTTCTTGTTCATAATGTACAGCGAGCAGGTCATTATTGGGAAATAAACCCCAACAGGGTGATTATTTTGCTATAATAATCTGCACACTTTACATTATCCCACTTATTACATATCAGCATACCAAAACAAAGTCAATAATTTGACACACTATATTAATTTTAAAATGATTTTATGGATTTAAAGAGGACTGTGTTGCTCATCCAGAGACTATGATCAGAACTGTGTCCATAGCAACAATCTGCTGTTCGTAGCAACGATCTGTTACACATAGCAATGGTCTGGTATATAGAAAGTATTTAGCAAAGCCATGTAAATAAATGTAATAAAGCACGCTAGCTAGCCAGTGACAAGTAAAGTGAGACAGCCGTTCTCAAGGATACAGGCAGTTTCAAGTACATTTTAAACACAGATGCAGGCATGAAAAGACGAGTGCCGATTGACGAATCAAGTCCACATCTCTAGTTAGGATTTCTTAAGATTCGAGGTCTGAGAAAGGATTTGACTCAGCCATGAGTTATGGAATTGTTTCTGAAATGGGGAGACAAGATCTTTGAAACTTAAATGAGAAATATGTAAGATAATTACTGTGATTTGTCATAAAATGAACATTATATGTCATCAGAGATTAAGGAAATGTGCTAAATTGAAATACTCACTTTTCTGATGACGACGCTACCGCTGCAGTGTCCTTTGAAATTTCTATTCTGGGCCTGAATAAAATAAAATAAAAATAAGTTTCCCAGTTTCACGCTTATTAGAGTTGTTTATATATAATATAAAATTATGTTATATAAAATAATGTAATATATAAAAATACATACATACATACTACTACTACTACTACTACTACTACTACTAATAATAATAATAATAATAATAACAATAATATAGTTATTTATATCTAAGAGTAATTATGTTTTATTTGAACTGGGCTGGAATAATTGTATGCCTTGTTTTTGTTGATATTAATGCTGAATGTTTGCAGAATGAGTAAGTGTCTGTTTATGAATTGTAAGAAATCATTAATAAATTAAAAATTAACAGTCAGTGTGTATTTTCAGAACAGTGGGCTTTTGTTTTTTGGATAACAGGCTGAACTCTACATTGACAGACAATTTGCAGTTATAAACAGCTGATCAACTTACAGTGTAGGACTCGTTGTCTTTTGTCATTGTCAATTTACAATATTGTGCTCGTCTTGAGTTCCTGCAACCTGCCTGAGCTTCTTTGCGTCCGGGGAGGAGGGGGCGAGGGAAAACAATTCACTTCAACCTATTTAATATATACAGTCTATGGCTCTAACTCGCTATTTGGACTGGAGTACTCACTTTTGGATGCTGCGCAATTGTTTCATATTGCTCCTTTAAATTAAGATAGGACAAGTGGTTCGGCATTTTTCTGTAATGAGGCCTCAGGAGAGTAACCTTGTTGAGATGACGTGAGCAAGTTGCCCATTTGTTAAAAAAGACACTTCCTGTTATTCTTTATATCAAACAGTCAGTATCGTGGGTTTAGAAAAGAATATGAGTCATTAAACTGGAATCAGTATTAATCATTTAGCTTCTTACCATAATGGTTTCTTACAGTTAATGTGACCTGAGCTGTGCTTCATCAATGGTTCTTTTGTTAAAACTGCAGTAGCCTTGCCAGCCTTCTGGACATCCAAAGATACCTGCTAGTTAGAAGTTGAACTGTTCATGAAAATATACCCAAGGATTCTCGAGTCGAATTCTTGTGCTCATGTAGAAGGGACATTGTATTCTTTGGAACTCAGGAAGTTATCCCAGAAGTTTCTGAGGACAATATTGCAACAAATTGTTATCCTTAAATCACTGACTCCGGGACAATGACAGATAGCACCACAGAACGCTCCACAGAACTGGAGAACAGTTCTGTATTCACAATAGCTGTGAGACATAATATGCCCTGTAAACTTCGCACACACCACAGCACATTCAGACCAATTATGCAAGTCTTTCAAGGAAGAACACCTCTTTGATCTGTGACATGAATCATGCAGACAGGAAGCTTAACTGTAGACAGATGCGTGTCTATCTGAAGTCTTAATGTGGATTAATTCTAGACAGATCCCCTAATTTACCTTATGGGGCCTCTGCTTCCTTTTCGGTGGTTTGGCTTCACACAAAGTATGCTGCGTTGGCAAGCAGCGTTGTCTCTGCGAAAAAAATGTGGAGATGATTTTGATACATTTGAGAGGAGTCTGTCACGTGGCCAACAGGTACTGTGTGCTCAGATTTCTGTCAGCCACAGAGGGATTCTGCTGCTCAGTGGGTGACTTAGCTTATTTATAGTGGCGTCAATGGTATTTCATTCATTTACTGCAAATAAAGTATCAGCCAGTGATGGAAACATGGATGACATGTAGGAAAACAACAATAAAAAAGCAGCTAACTTTTCTTTGCCAGGAGGTGAGGGAACATGAGCTGATGTTTGTCTGGCTATACAAAAAGAAGAATGAATTTAAAGGGACGGTTCACCCCGAAATCAAAAATACACATTTCCTCCCTGGCCTAAACTGAGGTTTAAATTTAATTTTAAGTTAGTTTTAAAGTTTGGTTCAGCATGATTTAAGGTTAAATCATGATGTAATTGGTTTGGGGGGGGGGGGGGGGGGGGTTCCCTTTAAAGATGTTAAATGCAACTCATTTACTGTGAGCTTGTCTTGCTTTTACCAGTTTGTATTTTTACATGAATGTTACCTGAATGTTATGTCCCCTTCCAACTACAAGTTGAACTGAGGTTTAGAAAGAAAGAAAAAATAATAATGACCTGCAAGGACATTTAAAGACATTAATCAATGTTCTTTTCACAAACTCTGCAGCTTTATAGACCTTTTGTTTTGGTTTTATGGCACATTTACGGTATAGTTCGCTCTCATCAATGTTGTTTCCAGCCACACTGGGCAGCTGTTTACAGCAAACAAGCTGTGGTAAACCCCATTACAAGCTACCTGCATCAACCTATCAGCACCAAATGGCAGACGAAGTTAGCAGCCTGCGAGTTAGGAAACTGAGGCATCTACCAGATATTGTTCTTTGGAGTCAAATATTGTTCACGGAGATGGTGGAGACCAAAACAGAGCTAAAATTATAAGGAATATTGGACTTAAATTCATCAGGTGGAAACATTCAAATGATGCCTTATGTCTGCATGATGTGTAACGGGACAATTTCGAGCTTGTCTCACTCACCGCTCCAAAGCATGTAGAGGAAGTCACTGTGGCTGGAAACTCATGCAAAATGCAAAAGGCCAAATCTAGAACCAGTGTTTAGTTTGTCCATTCTGGGAGACAGCAGAAACATGGCGGCGAGACATGGCAGCCTCCATGGAGTAGGACCCATGCCCTCTGTAGATATAAACGACTCATTCTAACAATTCTTATTTCCAGGTGAAGATACACTATTGAAAACAAACTTTGAATTTAGGCTCAATTTCTGCCTATTCTACCAGTGTTTTTAGACTTTTACCAATATGGATTTTCACCTAAATGTTGCCTCGCCCAAGTAGAAGTTGCAAAAGAATTGAGGTGCTGTTTATGCAGCATAGTTTAATAGGTAAAAGAGATTTCTTTGTAAATGAAAACAAAAATAATGATCTGTTAACTCATTTACAGTAGGCTACAACAGTCAATGTTTTTTCCACTAACCCTGCAGCTTTATGAGGCCATTATTTTGGTTTTATGGCACATTTACTGTACGGTTCACTCTCACCACTCTCATCAGTGTTGTTTCCAGCTGCTTTCACCAAACAAGCTTTGCTAAACCCACTGCATGCTACCTGTACCAGATAGCAGAAAAGATTAGCAGCTTGTAAGTTAAAAAACTGAAGCATCAAGTTAAAGAGCCAAATATTGTTCTCAAACAGAGCTAAAATTAGAGTGGACGATGGCATGATTCTAAGTGAAGCTTTGTGTCTGCAAGATGCAATTTTTTGCCAACACCTTAGGCTTAAGAACTACATAAGCCAGTGATATGGTGTGGCATGTAGCTGCCAGTGGGGCTGTGACGGTATGGATTTTTTTCTTACCGTGGTGACAGAGCAACACATTACTGTGGGATCGCGGTTTACTCTGATTACCTTAATAATTACATTTTATTGGACTTAATTGAAGCATACCGTCATTAGCGTAGCTCCATTAAGGAACAGGGCAGTGTGTGAGAGTGTGCGGTGTGCAAGTGAGGGAGAGCAGGCCAGTGACGATGCTGCTCATAGCAGAGCAGAAACCTAAACTTAGCACTTAGTTGTCAGTCTGGCAGTAAATGTACAGTTCAGGTTACAGTGTGTCAGTTAATGAACGCTGCAGCTTCCCAACACTAAGAAAACTATCGTCTGTTGTTTCCTATCTTCTGAAACAGTGACAGGGTTAGCCCTGAAGTAAGCTGACTAGGAAAGGATAACATTAAGCTAATGCTGATGCTAGCATTGTGCCTTTAATTGTATCCCTTTCAGAAGCTTTGTAATCCAGCCTTGAAGTGCTGTGTCTTCTGGAAGATGTGGTAAAATAAATCCATAATGATAAGTCTGTCACCAAAAGTGTTCTGGAGTTATTTATCCATTGTTTCATGTTGAAAACAGTTGTTGTTGTTGTTGTTAGCATGTTATTAGCCACCCATAGCCAATCCCAAAATGCCTTGGGTTGAGTCTGTCTACCAATCAGAGGCTGTGTTCCTGATTTATGAAACAATCAGAGGCAGCACTGATCCATAGATGCATTAATAGATGGATGTGCTGATCTCAACATGAAATTGACCCTCCAAAATAAAATCTGCGGAAATGCCATTGTGGTTACAGCCCTACTTGTCAGCTTGATTTTGTAGCAGTACCTTAAAAGTGTTAATGCAGTTTTAAGTATAATATATCATGATGTCTAAAAACAAAATCTGCTTCATTTGCTCTTGAAAAATAGTTCCTCTTCCTGGTTTGTGATATCAAACAAATCTGCCCTCTAAAACTGTACTTGGCACACAACATAAAATACCATGCAACAGGCAAGTTGTTAACAAGGCTGCCAGTGTTTTTGGCCACAATTATCTCGCTTGTTACTGGTGTTTACTGCTGTCGTAAAGACTTCATATTGAAATGCCTAACATAGCATCTTTAGTGTGAATTGTTTCTTTAGTGTCTGTGTCGAGGGGTGGTGTTAGATCAGCTATAAAAACACAGAGAGTTTAAAAGAGGATGCCCCTGATATTGCCATAAAACAGTGTACATTCACATCTGAAGAGATTACTGTGTCATTAGGATTTAGTTTAGGAACTGGGTGCCTTAGATATTTTATCTTTTTTTTTATGAAAATAGATGTATTAAACACAGCGCTGGATGTTTTCCTTTTAATTAAACATCCTACAAGCAAACTACAAATAATTTCCATCTTATCTCATTTTGTTCAAATAACTTTTTGTGTGTTTTCTTCAGTAAAGCTTCAACTCCAGGCGACCTCAGTGGGGGAGGTGGTCATCAAAGGAGTTTGTGCTAACCGCTATCTGGCCATGAACAGAGACGGACGACTGTTTGGAGCGGTGAGTGAGTGGGATTATCATCTCTCTGTTAACAAAAACTTACATCATTTCTTTAGAGAGTTTTGACATCACCGTAAAGGCAGTCCAGTGAAATCATCAAATAACATTCCCTAAAAGGGGTCAATGAGTTTTTCAGGGATTGTCCTTTTCACAAATCTAAACACCTAAAGTAAATTTCCTCTTGTTGGCTGAAAAGTAATTTGACCTCAGTGCCCTGTCACAAGCAGAATTTAGGCGTCTGTGTTTTGGAAACCAAATGTTTACCAGCCACTCCTTCAGCGGAGAGAAGTAAGTAGGTTGACACTCCTTTGTCATAGTCAGCACTTAGAATAAAAAAAGTACAACAACATTAGCTTCTGCTGAGTCAAACAGATTCTGTTATAGACGTGAGACATACAAAACACAATTTTCTATTTATGCTTCTGCAATTTTTTTAAAATCATAATTTGGACCCAACTGAGGCGTCCCTCCCAAATCCCTCATCATACATCATCATTTTCACCATTTTTCTTTCTGATTTTGACTCGTTTTGGATTTATCAGCTGTAGAGATGTCAGCCTTCCCTCTGATATAATGGGATCAAATGGCACTTGACTTGATCCATTTGAGAAATGCAAAACTAATGTCTTTTCAAATATCATGATCCAGTTACTCAAGATAATCCACAGACCTTGTTGTGAGCAGTTGAATGTAGAAACTACCTTTTTTTTCTCAAGTAAAGTCTACTGGAACTACTTTCTTTCTACTAGACAGATCAGTTGGATGCTAATGAAACTATGCCACTACAATAATTATTATATTTGTTCACTAGCAACAGCATGTTTTGATGATCAGACTCCATTAATGTGTACAGTAGCCTAGCATCTTTGTTAAAGTCAAATTCATGAAAACAGAGGACAGAATTTCTTAGATGCTGCTCTTCGGGGGAGAAAAGCAAGCAGTTGATTGATGGGGCCACTAATATTTGCAGACTTTTATTGTGAATTCTCTTGGGATCTCCAGGGACAACCTGACAGCCATAAGGTGATGGGGAGGGTGGAGGACTTGAGACAGAAACACAAACATACTTAAGAAGGAAGGCAGGTTATTGTCCAAAGATGATAAAAATCCTTCAAAAAGGCAGGTTTAACTTAATGTTTGTGAGCGAGCATGAACTATTTGGAATACCCAAATCAGGCGAAACCAAACAATGAAAATTTAATGGCGAGACACGGGCCAAAGCAAACACCTGTATTATTAAGACGCAAAATGATACCAGTATCCCAAGTTCCTACAATTACTTTCTGCACAAAGTGTCACTCTGCAATGCTCCGATCATGAAAATAATTAATCATTAGGGATCCCACATATTTAATGAGCATTTTTTAAAGATTGTTGTTGGCCTCTATTGGACAGTAAAAGGTAGAAGAGGGACATGCAGCACAGGCCTGCAGGTTGAATCCTGGTTGGTGCAATACGGACTCCAGTACACGGGGCACACGCTCTACCAAGTGAGCTACCTGGGTGTCCCTTAAAGAGCACTTTTACCTCATGATTCTAAAACAGCATAAACAATTTCTATTATATATTTCCTTTAATTAATTAAAAAATGTTTTTAGATAGAAACATCTGGCAGGCTAAATTGAACCGTATGGTCTGCGGGCCACACATTGGACGGCTCTGATCTAAATTAGACCAACATGTATCACAGAGGCCAGCCAGCTGACTCTGGTTTTTACTCTCTGTAACTAAATGGTTTGACACAATTTGCTTTAGCAGAGTTTTTCATACCCACAGAAGTTTTTTTTTTTTTTTTTTTTAATGAAGTCTTTCTGCCCCCGTCATTGTTTTATCTCAAGATTCACATCAGTAGTAGTGTTTTCCACTCCATCTCAGGTTTTTGTGACAGCAGGTGCTCATGCTTAGTGAGGTTTAACCCAGGTGTTCCCACTCAGGCTTACTTACCTTAATCCAAGGGCTGGTTTCACAAAGGTGGACTTTGACTATGGCTGGATAAAACAGATGATCTGATTACAGATGGATATCTAAATTCATCCACTGCACAAAGGAATTTAGTACTTGACTACCTTAAGTAGGACTATGGCACAATGGATTCTGGGTATATTAAGACCTTTCAAAAAAAAAAGGCAGACTGAGTGACCACATCCACTCAGCTCTCTTTCCCCAGCAGAAAATATGTGTCTTTTGGAGGAAGTCAACAGTTACAAGGACATTTTACTTGGAAAGTTAAGCGACGAGTGTAACAATATATCAAGCCTGAGTCAGCCTGGGGATAATGTGTCTATTTCTTTGGGCTTTCAGTTAGTCTATTTCAAGTTAAACAATTTCACAGAAATAAAGACTGACTAAGCTATGAGCCAAATTAAGACTAGTCTAACACTACTTGTCTAAAATACAGTATCTTTGCGAAACTGGTCCCAGGACTCCATGATCTCCACCTAACTAAACCAAATGTTCATGGTACTTAGATTCCCTAGTTTAACTAGTACAGATTAACGCCTACGCTGATCTTTATCTAAGGCCAGTCTATGAAACCAGCCCTAGACGTAATAGAAGGGATCTTCCTTATTGAGCTTTCCCCAAAAGCTTCATTATAAGACCCCCCAGAAGGAAGGCAAAGTTCAGAATTGTCTAGTCTGTGTCAATGTAAGACCAGTATGAGATTTTGACCATTTTCTCACACTAAATAGCCTTTGTGACTAATTTGAGCCTAACTGAAGATCTTAAAATGCTCTTTTTTTGTCTCACTGCACTGATCTTAAATTTGTCTTTAATAATCAGCTCTTGAGATAACAGTGAGATCTAAAAGAAAACTCTGATGCCTCTAACAAGATCTTAAATTTGTCTCAGTGGTCAAATTAAAGGCGTGCTGCTCCATACGGTCATCAAGGAGAAACCTCTGAGACACTCATGAGCTCAGCAAAAGATCTGCTTTTCTTTTGTTTCGCTCCTTTTTTTTTTTTCTCCTAAAGGGGGTTTAAGATAAACAGACGAGACTTCAATGAGCTCAAAGTAAGAATCTCTAATTTCTCGTATGACAAAGAAAAGACGATTGTGAGACACAATTTTCTTCTGGGCTGGCCTTCTTTTTCTAAGTGAGTTGATGCAGTATGGTGTCTGTCTTTCTTTCTTTCTTTTTTTTGACTGAAAAGCTTATAGGAACAGACAGATTGTCTCACTGACCAACAGTTTGGTTTTAACTGTTCAATGATGAGATGTTTCAGATGAGCAAAAAAAACAAAAAACTAAAAAAGCAAAACAGGACTTTCAAATAAAATAGTCAAAGTTAAGTTAAGACACACTGCCTGGAACAAATCATCGTTACCCTAAATACAGTCACAAATTTAATGCTTGTGAGAAATAGCCAACGCTAGTTTGGCACCACTGCTGGCCCATCAGAACGTTGTTGCTCACAGCGGCAGTGGAAGTGTGAAGTGTTGGTGACTGATGTGGTTTGGTGGTTGTGAAGGCTTGTCCACAGTCCATGTAATTGGCAAGAGGCATTTCCTCCTAATGAGAAGCTACAGCAGCTGCCACCCAACGCGCCTCTCGCCTCTGTGTGTGGAAAATCATTAAAAAACCCACAAAATATTAACTCGCTTTCTATTACCATTTGTTGAATGATTAACATTAGATTTTTTTTTTTTTGTCTTGACTGGCTGTGTCTCCAGTCTGGACTTTAATCTAGAGGCAGAAGTCACCTGCTATTTGTTCGAGGACTTTTATTTTTGCAAATATAATTGACAAATACTGACCCCTTACACATAAGCTGATACAGACATTTGCTCTGCTAATAAAAATGTTTAAGAATCGACTTATTATCTAATATTTATTCCATCCCTAAACCTTTACAGTGACAGTTCACCCCAAAATCAGAAATTTTATTTTAATTTTTAAATTTTTCTTCGAATGTGATTTGTCAGTTTTGATTATTTTGGTGGGAGTTTCAGAGTTTTGGAGACATCAGCTGTAGAGATGTCTGCCTTCTCTCCAATCTAATGGAACTAGGTGGTACTCAGTATGTGGTGCTCAAAGCAGCAAAAAAAAAAAAAAAATATTTGAAAGACAAAACAGCAACATCTCCTTCCAGAGACCATGACCAGTTACTCAAGATGATCCACAGACCTGTTATTTGTAAGCGGGTTGTTGTACTTTGATGTGTTTTCGCATCTTCCATCATGAACGTTGTATGGCTGGCTCCATCTTGTTGTGGCGAGGACAGTTTGAACATCAGGGATCACCATGGAAATAAGTCATGGACATTATTGCGTCCCTGAAAATGTCATGTACGCTGGTATTTCTTTGACTATTTTATTTGATCCTTTGTTGAATAAACTTTACCAAACTAAACTAAAAGATCTTTTTACCAGAGTGCAGACATAAGTATGTATCTATTCATGTATGAGAGACTCCTGCACGTGACAGTGCAGGATGACCTCCTCCTTGGATGAGCTTTAATGTTAGCATCACCGAGCTAGCTAGCCTGGTGATATGGTTGGTGGGTATAGTTCTGTGACATAGAAAGAAAATGGTTCCTACATGAAACTGCTCACAACTAGAACTGGGTATCATTCAAAAATTTCTGATACTGGTACCAGTCCCCGTACCTTGGCTTTGATACCCATTCCTGAATGATACTTTTTTATATACTAAATCCATTTTAACAAAAATAAAATGACACGGTACAATTACTCATTTTAAAGGGATTAAAGCTGTTCAAAGACTGAGAGGCAGCTGGAGAAACTGTTTTTACTCTGAGAACTTTACTCAACCTGCATAACTGGCCCAAAATCAAGAAATGGATAGAATATCTGCACAGTATTGTTCCATATAAAAACATAAATTCCTCAAAACTCAAATCTAGTATCAAACAGACATGGCATTTTTAAATACTCAATAGTATTGATGCAGTTGGGTCAGTGGCAGATACACAGCCCTTCTCACAACAAGGTCTGCGTAGTAACCAGGTCATGATTCTTTATAAGAGATATTGCTGTTCAGTTTTTCATATATAGTTTTTGATACGTAGAGCGCCACAAAACGAGTGCCATCTAGTTCCATTTTATTTGAAAGCAGACAGACATCTCTATGCCCGATATCTCAAAAACCATCACACCAAAACTATCTAGACTGATAAACAGCACTACAGGTAAGAGGACAAATGAGTATTTTTGAAATGTTCCTTTAATAACAATAATAACTTTGATTATATAGCACCTTTAAAACAGAGTTTACAAAGAGCAGGATACCCCGGAGGCATTGAACATTCCTCAATAATATATTAGCTAATTGTTGTTGTTTTTTTAATGGAAAAAACTAACTTGGATGAGCAATGGTCAGTGATTTTCCAGTGGCAATGAATAAATAAATAAATGAAAACACCACACATGACCACCTCCACTGCTGTTATCCTCACTGTTGGACATTTTCAGTTTGTTGGAAGCTTCTGTTTTTGCATAATGAGTTGGACAAAGTGGGCCTGGGTGGTTCTTGCAGTTTAAAGAAAAGGTCCTCTGACTAACAGCTCCATGGCCGTGCAGTCACGGCCGACTAAAAACAGAAACCAAGACAAAAGCCTCTTGTTGGACAGGGTGTAGAGCAGTTCACGCCCAGGGAGATATTGGCGAGACGTTCAGTAATTAATGTTTTCTTCAAAGTACAATGTTAAAAGACAAGAATGAGTACTATAAATAAATATGTCAATAACATGACGGCACAAGAGCCAAATCATTTAGTTTCTATTTTAAGTGGTCTTCATCTTTGGCCCTTTTTAAATCTCATCATTTATATTCCTGTCAAATCGTTTGTTCAAGACCTCCATGTTTAATGTTTATTCATGATTCAAGGCTACAGTAAGACAAAAACTGACTAGAGCTGTAATAACGTCCCTGTTCAGGCCTGGTTTCAAACAAATGTCTGTATTGTATTAGTGTGAAAACACTGCGCAGAAATTATTCTAAACCAACAGTCTCCTTCAAAATAAAGGTGGCATTTAGTTCTGGGTGTTTTATGTGGTAATTTAATGTCATAAAATGTCAGCATTACAAACTTTCTCCCTTTCCTCTAACATATATTAAACACATTCAATCAAATATAATCCAAACAAAATCAAGTATTTCATGGAAAGCCTTTACGAATGACCAGATGTCCCTCAGGTTGACTTTACACAGAAATGATGTATGTACATAATCACAGATAATTATTAGCATTATGAAAAGAAATCCTCACTGAATGATTTAATAACATAGACTGAATGATCTAACGTCAGTTTCCATTTGTTTAAGTACAGTACATGAGAATGACAGCACTGCCGTACAGGATTTCCACCTTAGTACCGACTAGTTTCACAGTTTTCTTACATTTTCTGAGTTTGCAAGCTACTTAAAGGGATAGTTCATATTATTGGAAGTGGGGATGTATGACGTATTCATTTATTGTCAGTGTATCAGTTCCAGTAGGTGGTGGGCTACCAGCATGGAAGCTAAGCAATTATAGACACATATGCATAAAATCCATTTCAGTCATCACTTATGATCCACTAGAAGTGAATGGTGGTGTTTGTGTCGGCCTGTAGTTTCTTATTTTCTCATTATTTTGCTGTGCTTGAGACCCTTTACCGACCCAAAATACCAGCATTTGACATCCTGGTAATGAAACACAACAATCGACTATCTTTCTGGTGCATTTACAAACAGCTAGAACTGATTCTACCTTTAAAAGTACACTGTATTATAGATATTTTCACCTCTTTACCTTGCTGTTGGACAGCCTTTTTTGTCAGGAAGCCACCATTATTTAAGCTGAATATCTCACTCTCTCTTGCTCAACCAGACTCAACTGCCCAAAACAGTGATTTTACCTCACAGAACACTGGAGGTGCTGGTCTACCGCTGCCTCAATCTGTTCATTTGTTTTCGTTATTGTGTGACTCCTGTGAATCCGAACCAACCTCTTAAAACTTCAATGTCACACAGTAACACAAATAAATTAACAGATCGACGCAGCAGTAGACCAGCAACTCGGAGGTAAAATGACTGATTTTGCCAGTGGAGTTTGGTTGGTTTGGAGAGAGCAATATCTGGCTTATATAATGGCAGTTTCCCATCAGAAAAGACTGTCTAATGGCACAGTGGAGTGAACTCACTGAACAGCAGAATTAAACTTTGAACAATGAACATCAAATTAAACTTGTCTGTTACTCTTCTGTGTCTTCCCCTCCAGAGACGAGCAACAGATGAATGCCACTTCTTAGAGCGGCTTGAGAGCAACAACTACAACACCTACCGCTCCAGGAAGTATCCCAACATGTACGTGGCACTGAAGCGGACTGGCCAGTACAAGTCTGGAAGCAAAACTGGACCGGGTCAAAAGGCCATTCTTTTTCTTCCGATGTCTGCCAAGTGCTAATCCGGGATCTGATAGAGAAATATTAACGTCTTAATGGCAGCAACAAAGAAGAAGATGTGACGGCAATGAAGACAAAGTGTTCCATCAACATTGCCCAAAATAGCTGTGATGCTTTCTGACTGTTATATCCTGAGGGTTATTTTTTATCCTGAACATGTCTGCTCTTACTCAGCTTCACTTTCAAACAGTGGTACACATTCACACACCTGGCTGCCTCCCAGTAAAAACACTTTTACTGTGGACCAACCAGCCGCTACAATAGTGCAACTGGAGCCAGGCGCCTTGCTCGAGTGCATCCCAAAAGATCACAATTCTTTACCGCTCAGCTTCTGACTGCAGCCTGAGTTTAGCTGCAAGATGTAGGGCATATAGAGGAATATTCTCATAAATCATGTCTCCTAGATAAAAGTGGTTTAAGGAAATGCACTCCTACATTATTGTAACTTGAAGACAGGAGAAGGAACTGAAATAACTGAATTTTGTTTGACAAAATCAAAACTAAGCACACTAAGATCAAAACTCAAGCACAACTTATAGCTCTCCCCGTTTCTACGTGCATAAAAATTCCAAATGCTGCATGGAACTGGAGCATAACTTCAAGACAACTGTTGTGACTGATGTTTAATTCAAAAACAGAAAGGCAAGTTGACAAAAAGATGACCAGTGTGCAGGCTAATTTAGCAAGGCAGTCAATAGCCAAGGGAGACTTCTGATTATTTAATGTGGGGTTGTATGAGGCACTTATCCATAGTCAGTGTGAGTATGCTGGATGCTGGTTGGCATGCCTCAGTTTGGAGAAGCAGAGAGGAGTACCAGCAAGGAAGCTAAGCAATGTAATGCTGTTGACACGGTCAGCAGCAAAAGGTATTTTAGCCACTTAGAAAATCAATATAGTGTAAAGGCATAATATCTAACATTTTCCTAAAAAACAATGTAGTGTACATTATATTTAGAATAATTCCACCACTTTACTTTGCCATCAGACAACCTTTTTCAACTGGAGGCTGCCATTGTACAAGCCCAATATCACTCTCTCTAAATCAACCAAACTCCATGGATGAAATCAGTAGTTTTAACCGGCAGAACACAGGAGTTGCTGGTTTAATCGCTGCCTTGATCTGTTTGTTTGTGTTATTGTATGACTTTGGTGTTTGAAACGGATAGTCTGGATTCACCAAAGTCACATAATAACACAAACTAACTAATAGATTGAGGCAGCGGTAGAGCGGCAACTCCTGTTTTCAGCGAGGTAAAATTTCACCCATGGAGTTTGGCTGGTGTGGAGAGAGTGAAATTTGGCTCATATAAAGGCGGTTTCCTGGAAAAGGCTATCTGTTGGCAAATTAAAACAGTAAAAAACTTTCTAAATTTAGTATACACTTAAATTGATGTTTTTTTTTCTTTTAGGTGGACCTCTTTTAAGAGGCTAAAATACATTTTGCTGCTGACCTGTCCACAACAGTACATTGCTTAGCTTCTGTGCTGGTAGTCCTCGCCACTTCTCCGAACTGAGGACGTGCCGACCAACATCTACTGTATCATTAAGTGCCTTGTACAATCCAACATGAATTAATCAAAACTATCCCTTTAGTATTGCAGCTACTAGCCACATACATTAGCTTGTGCCAGTGTATGCTCAGCTAACACTGGTATTTAGCTTAACAACCTGATATCTCATTACTGGTCACAAAATGATTTGCTCTCAGCAGAATTTGGAACAGTACCCTAAAAATCAGCTGCTTACAGCCACTGTTTCCAAACAGCTGTGGGCTTCCAACATGGCTGCCAAAAAATGTTAAATAAACTGTATAAAACTCTAGAGTCTTGCAGGTTCCACGGTGGCATAATTCTTTAAAAACCACAAAGTTAATGTCACAGTATTGCACCACATTTCTTCAGCAGTAACAGTTAGTGTGTGAAACACACTGCAAACATAATTCCAGTCATAAATACGTTTTAAATATGAGTAATACTGACAACCATGTGTCAACATAGCTAGCCATGATATGCTAACCCCGTCAGATTGATGGTGGCTTGCTAAGATTTTAGTGTGGGAGGAAGCTGCCTGTGGTACAGCTGGTAAAACATCCCAGAGTAGACAGCAGGAAGTTCTTCCATGGTGAGGTCGATCTTGTGGAAGCCCTGCTCCAGGCCGTGGAGCAGAAGCCTGGCGATGCGAGAGGTGATGGGTGTGGTGTCGTTGGTCTTGGCCAGCTCGGCGAGGTCCAGCCACTCGCAGCGCAGACACTCCTGAGTGCAGAAGTTGATGTCGTAGGTGAGCGGGCTGAGTCGGCAGATGATGTACATGTCCGACATGCCGAAGGCGCCGGGGTGGTTGTGCTGCTGCCGGATGCTGAGCAGAGATCTGAACTCAGAGCGAACGCCGGTTTCCTCGAAGACCTCGCGAACGGCAGTGGTAGCTGAGAAAGATTCAGTATAAAATAAACAAATGTATGTGGAGGCATTTCAGACATCCTAACAGAAAGGAATATTTATGTTCAGAGTCACCTGCAGACTGATGTTTAGATGTGGGGAAAAGGGAAAATACGTATATTTTTTTGTAAACACAAACATTTGACGCTGCTTTTTGGGGTGGGTCATGTATACATGTATAATATTAAAGCTGCTTTTAAAATGTTTAAAAAAGTGAATTTGGAGAAATAGATGTAATTCTTTGCCTATATATCATGTGCCTTATTTTGAACAGTTCAAATGAATGTATATGTATCATCTTTAAAGGGATAGTTTGGATATTTTAAAGTAGGGTTGTATGAGGTACCCATCTATAGTCAGTGTATTACCTACAGTAGATATATCAGACTGGCCACATGTCATTCTGCCTGAGTTGGCAAGGCCACACCGAAAAGCTGCTGTGTAGCAGGTTGTAAATCAAATTAATATACAAATCCACCATAATCTCTGGTTCCCTATCTTTCCTGAAAAGGAAAGGATCCCAAAAGGAGACCAGTAACAATTCATAAGCCTCCAGAGAACGGACATTACGTCTTCGAATAGAGAGCTACCGTTAGCTTGAGTGGGAGACTACTGGATTTCAGCCATAATGTGACAGCATAGCAGTGTCAGACTGTTGTCTCTGTTTAAATCTCAGCCTAGCCTTGATCAACAGTTGTCTATTGATAGGTTTTGATATTTACAGACAACATTTAGACTAATGATATCTGGTGATTCAGTATAGGTTCAGGCAAGGTCACAGAGTAATTCTTAGACACATTTATAAAACAAGGATTTGTTTAACTCGGCATGAATTCATACAAATTTGACAAAATTATAATTCAAAACCACATAAAACTGCATTGTTGCCAATGAGATCTTCAGTTTTCTATCCCCCAAAAGGGGGCACGGACATGACACTTTGGCAAAGTACCCATATATGCTGGTCTGATGTATAGCAGTTGGTGCGCCTCCAGTTTGGAGAAGCAGGGAAGAGTGCAGTTGTTGGAAGCTAAGCAATGTACTGCAATGGACAGGGTCAGCAGCAAAACATAGGCCCACCTAAGAAAATCAATCAGTTGAAGTGTGCGCTATATTTAGAATATTTTCACAGCTTTACCTTGTTGTCAGACTAATTTCGCTCTCTCCAAAGCAACCAGACTCCATTGGCAAAAACAGTGATTTTATGTCACAGAACACGGAGTTGCTTGTCTATTGCTGCTTGATCAGGTAGTTTGTTTTTGTTGTTGTGTGACATTGGTGAATTTGAACAACCCTTTAAAACACTGAACTTTCACAATAACGCTTACAAACAAACTAGTTAAGTCAGTGGTACACCAGCAACTCCTGTGCTCTGAACTAAAATCATTGTTTTTGCCACTGGAGTTTGGTTGCTTGGGAGAGAGTGACACTTGCCTTATATAATGGCAGTTTCCTGCCAGACCAGGCTGTCTGATGGCCAAGAAAAGTGAAAAGTGAAAATATTCTAAATATAGCGTACACTTACACTGACATTGATTTTTTATTATTATTTTTTTAGGTGGGCCTTTTTTAAGATGGCTAAGAACTGCTTTGCTGCTGACTGTCCACAGCAGTACATTGCTCATCTTTCTAGACTGGGATTCATGCTGCTTGTCCAAACTGGGGTCCTGTTGAGTGCCATCTACTGTAGGTAATACAGTACAACCAATGAGTTATCTCAACCCCAAAAAACATCCAAAATATCCCCTTTAGCATTATACTAGAATCGAAGGATTTAGCTAGATGTACTGTATTAGTTTTTTGCTCTGTGGAGCGTGACACTCACCTATATTTTCTCCTGGATCAGACAGGCCTCCGGGGAACTTCCAGGCATTCTTTGTCTGGAACATAAGAGCAAAGTTAAACTTTCACATCAGTTATGATAGATGGCACTGCTGTAAATGTACCTTAACATGTATACTTAAAAAAAAAAGTCCACGTTAGTCGTTAGTTGTTTTGAATTGTAAAATCTGCCGATGCCATCCAAGTTTAAAGTCACTTGGTTCTTGCAAGTTCTTTAAATCAGTATCTTATCTTACAGTATGGCATTAGTTTTTATCTTAAACAAAATAACAGTAAGTAGTAGATTATGTTTGTAAAGGATCATCTTATGTATCTGAACTAATAATTATACAGGCAGACAGATGTTTGATGCTCTCATCTGAGCATCCTTTCATTTTATGTTTTATATTTAGTGCCTCACTCTGGAGACTTTTACAATTTATGCGGTGAAGTGTGTCTTCCAAAACTGTTTCACCACTTATCCTTGATATTTAATAACAGTATGCTGCTGGTTAAATTATGATGTCAGTGTTGTGTATATATATTTTTGTAGTTACTTAAAGAATTTTGTATGCTAAAGCTTTTTTTCTGAAATTAGATTTTCCTTGTTTTGCAAATCCTCTCTTTGTGAGGATCACAAATGCACTACAGCATTTATTTTCATGTATTGTCAAACAAAATGCTATATTTTTTGGAGCGATTTTCTAAAATGTGCTGTTAGGTACAAATAAAGAGATTTTGTGTAACTCTAATCAGTGTGGTTTTTGCAGAGGAAAAAAAGTCTCATCCCCACAGGAGCAGTCGAAGCCCAATGTGAAAATAATAACACCAAAAACAGGTGGAGGGACGCCAAACATACGCTAACCGTTCACACCACTTCTACTGGGAAATGTTGTGTAAATGTCATTGGCCGATGGTTAAATGAAACACTCATACTCGTTGCATCATTCGGCTCTCCGGTGGATGAAATCACCTTCGGTCCACTGGGGATCTGTCAGTTGTCTTTTGTACTGATGTGAGAGCGATAATGTCCTTGGTTTCTTTTCGGGGAGTTCGTAACCTTTCGTGAGCTCTGAACTGGCTCATTCTGCCAGAGACACTCTACTGCCAAGGGCCAGGCTGTTATAAAGCCCATTTCCAGTAAACAGCTCGATGGGGAGGAGGAGGAGGAGGAGGAGGCGGAGGAGGAGGAGAGGAAGAGATAAAACACTCCCCACACTTCCAGGCCACTAACTGTTTCCCTCTGCTTCTGGACAAAAGCCATTAAGATACATTATATGCTCTTAAGATTCCTGGCTGGGACACATGTTACATGTTGTGAGCAATGAAAGAGCAGTCAACAGGCCCACTTAAATTCTGTCAATTATAATATGAACTATATTTGTCATATATGATCCAGATTGTACAGGGAGCATGTGCCCCTTCTTGGACTATTTGAAACTGCTGAGAGACTGAAGAGAAATAAACATGATGACAGCAAATTCAGCGACAGCAAATTTTAGATTTAAAGATGATTTTCTGCATGTTTCACAAAGTTAACTTTAAGTTAAATGTTTAAAGACATTTTAAAGATTATTATGAATGCAATTTAAGACCTACTGCACAGCGATTCTAGCAAAAAATAGTTTTAGTGATGAGATATTGGTCGTAGACCAATATAGTCGTAGCCCTCTTTTAATATAACAGAACTAAATGGCACTCGGCTTGTGGTACCCAAAGCACCTAAAAAATATATCTGAAGAATTCAAAACCAGTGTTTACTCAAGGTAATCCACAGACCTTGTTGTGAGCAGTTTCATGCAGGAACTACTTTCTTTCTGTGGTAGAATCTATCAGAACTACTTTAGAATCATCATGACTACTTTCTTTCTACAAGAAAAACTCTGCAGCTCACACCAAAAAGATCTTGACGGATAAACAGCACTACAGGCCAGGGGAGCAATATGTAGTTTTGATTTTGAGGTTAACCGTCCCTTGTGTTATATGGTGTGATACAAATTTCATTCAAATTTTGCCCAAAAACATTGTTCAAAGCAAATGAATGTAACTTTATAACTTGCACATATATTCTGATTTTTGGATTTTAGACTCATTAAGGACCAACATATTGTCTGTAAATAGATTTGGTTTTAAAACATCTGTATTTGAGATTTCTGATGCCACATCAATATAATGCAATCTCAGAGGACCAATAAATAAAAACCTACAGTAGTGAAATAAAACAAGTCTCCCTGCATGGTTTGGTATCACTAGAAGCTGTTGTGACTGTGTCTTGCGGTACGTTATAGAAACTCGAGCAGAATCATAATAGTTTCTGTTGTTATTGAGATTATTTCTCTTCTTTCCAGCAGAAATCTGAACCCTGAAGTGTTTTTCTTCCTCTGGAGTTTCAGCCTTTTGCCAGTTTATGGCTCTTTGACAGTGAATGATGGCACATGTTCAACAGCCTCCAGCACAGCTCTTTCTTACACAGTGTTGCAAATAAGGATTATTTTCATTATCTGTGGCGCTATGGATTTTTTTGGTGATTGTTTAGTTTATAAAGCATAAAGACAAAACATTAAAACATTACAAAAAAATAAAAAATAAAAAAATCAAAAATTCTAAGAGCCCAAACTTGTGTCTTCATATTACAGTTTTATGCAATCAACAATCAAAAACTCATTTTTTTCTCTATCTAATCATTTTTGATCAGTGAAAGCTACTACAAGGAGTCTTTAACTGGTTACAAAATGGTCTCAATGAATTACTTAAACCTCTATATGAATGAGATCATCCACAAGGAGAACAGCTCTTTCTGTATACTTGTTCTCAATGTTGACCACTGGGTTGGATTCTCCTTGAAATCGGATGAAACAAGCCTGCGTTTACGTTTTCCCAGCCAAAGTTACATTAAGTGATATGTTAGCCAGTTAAAAAGAAGCAGGAGGAGATTTCTCCTTAGATGGTTCAATTTTTGTGCCATATTTTGTGGTTATTATGGAGAAAACCCGAGTGCTTTTGTTCACAGGGGCCTCAAAAATCAATAAAATATTTGTTTCTTGTAGTAGCTTTAACTGATCAATAATCACTGTTGATCAAGTTACTCAAGAAGTCAAAAAAATACTTTTTACTTATTACTCCTTTAAAAAGTAATAATATTACTTAACATTTATACTTTTTAGTATAAAAGGTAATTAGTTACATTACTTTACTTTAACTAATTACGAGATTACTTTTGTAACTGGTTGGTGGCCTTGTTGTGCCCCAATGTTGAACTGCTGATCCAGTGAACTGTTAAAGGAACCCCGACTATGAAGACCTGTGGGTCTTATTACATTAATGTTTGTATCAGATGTATAAATGTGAAATAAAAAACACTCTAAATATCTTAGTTTTTATCAGATTTGAAAGAAGTTCTGTCACCTGTAAGCCGCCATAGTTGTTTGTGTCACAATGCAGTCTGGGTAGTGACGTCAAATAGTTGCGCTCAGTGCCATATAATATGTGTAATGTAATATAACATCATTCGGCTGCTTCAACAGTCGTGTCAAATTTCAACTTTGGACAAAAACAGAATGTAAAATGCACAAACCTATATATATATATATATATATATATATATATATATATATATATATATATATCTCTCTCTATATATATATATATACTCT
>JAJHUR010137381.1:0-116822 GCA_027495735.1 Lutjanus campechanus | reverse complement strand
TTTTTTTTTTTTTTTTTACATAGTGCCAAATCATGACAGATCATGGCACTTTTTATATAGAGCAGGTCTAGATCATGCTCTTTATAATATCATGACGAACATCCAATAGATCCCACCACGATCAAGCACTAAGGCTACAATGGTTAGGAAAAACTCCCTTTTAACAGCCAGAAACCTCTATGATGGGTGGCTATTCACCATGAGCACTTTTTTATCCAAACACAGACAGAGCAGAATGAAAAAAAAACCAACAATTTGCAATCTGGCTGTTGTTCAACAAGCACATAACTTCCCCATAAACCACAACTTTTTTTCATTTCTACATTTCTGTTTATGAATGGATCAAACAAACATGCAACATGTTAATCAGTGAGCTTTAGAGATGTTAGCAAGTGCTACTCCTGCAGTTTTCAAGCTAAGCTAGGCTAAAAGGCCCCTGACTCCACCTCCACAATTAACGTACAGACATGAGAGTGCTATCAATTAGAATCATAAGAATCACAAAGAATTAAACATTTTAGATTTAAGTAATAATTTAGGTGCACCCCTGTAAGATTTAAACATACTGTACATTTTTAGACATACACAAAACTGGAGGATGTGGAGTCAATAATGAGATTGTGAAGATGTTTCACATTATCACATGGTGTTTATCTACAGTAGATATTGCAGCCAGCAGTGTTCCAGAGGTTTCCATAGCCTCCAAGGTATACTGATTGTCTTATACCTACAACAGCTGTAGAATGTATGCCAAAGTAATCCCATAATCAACAAATCCAAACCGACACATGGCTTACATCTATTTTACAAATCTGCTTTTATCTATGGAAATATATAGCAATTAGGGAAGACCCTTGTGGCCAGTAAGAAATTTTGCCATTAGCAGTGCAGTCTGCTTATAAGTAGCCAGTTTGCAATCAACAAATCTAGGCTTATTAAACTCGAAGTGGAAATAATTACAGTTTAAGATATGGCTGCGTTTCTAGCTGGGCCACCACAGCATTGCTATTGTGTGATACACTGATTAAAACCACCTTGCAACGTGCAAAAAGCCTCAATTCTTGGAATAAAAGGAATCATTTTCTATTCTCCAGGTTTTTTAAAAAGAGAACAAAACAAATTAGTCTGTAATTCAACACCATTTAACGTAATATATGTTCAAACAAAAGAGCACTCACAAAAGCCAAATGGCTGCTCTTAAATCAGCATTAAAAATAGCAAAGGCTTGGTGAAAGTGCTAGGCTACTTTTATCCTCTCCGCTCAACTCTTAATTGCCTTAATTACAATCCCAACTCTAATCACGGTGGCCTTCACTCTTAAGTTCTTTACTGTTGCTAATGTTATAAAACTAATGGTGATTATTGCAATTGTAGCAATAAATGTCAAATGTGCAAAAAATATTGCTGCAAATTGTACTGACTCATCTTATCAGAGCTTAAATGTGTCTATACGTTTAACCTCAGCATCTAACAATGTGATCTGCCTGCCAAAAACCTATCATTGAAGAAGAGTGGGATCCCATTTTCTGGAAAGTGGAAAGTCCTCTCTGACCTGGAGGCAAACATTTTGCAGGCTGTTCTACTTAGCAAGCATTCCACATGCAGACATCAAAGAGAGGCTATTGTCTTTGGAGCTAGCATTCAGCTCACATTTTCCACTCAGCTCACAGCTACCTGTGCTAAACCTGGTAGCTAGGACCTCCATCTGATAATCGCCACCTCAGTAACCTTCTCAGAGCTGTGAATTAGGAGTCTGAGCTCTGATAGTCACAGTTATTGAGAGAATAACGTGAAATTATCTCACAAATAGTTCATGCATCTCAAATAACACACTGCCCAATATGAACAACTGAAGCCTATTAGACTTCAATCTTTCTTTTATTAAGTCAAACTATTCAAACAAATACAACCAGTGTTGAGAGGAAAAAGCACTTTGAACAACACACTGTGCAAGTCGCCTTTCCACAGACATTGCTCATGGCTCTCGCCAAGTACACAAAGCCAATATTGTTGTTCTGGCCAATAAAATTCACCATTTACTGTATGCACAAGTTAATGAAAGACAAATAAAATGTCTGGCCTTCAAGCATTTGGACTTAAAGTATTACACACTAAAATTGTCCCTTTTCGCAATTGTAAATGAGAGTCATTGAGAGTAAGATTCACAATATGCTTTCAATTACATTAACCAGAAGGGAGAAATCACTGGCATCTAGGTAAGCTTTCCAAACTCCCTGAAAACGTAATTACCTCAATCTAGTGCTGAATGTCTGCATTATGCTTGTGAAAGACAGTCCTGTGTAGATAACGCAAATGATGGATGGCAATCTTGAAGCAAACTCTTGCACAGATTTTTGTGTCAGATGTGAATTGAATTGTATTTTTCCAAGAATATCATATGCAAAAACGATTGAAGATAATAATAATGGTAAGAAGCCATTCAGTTTTTATCATTGCCATATCCTAAAAACTATAATCTACTGGAGAAACGTCATCAAATACAAAAATATCTCTCAATCCAAACTGCATTTATTCAGGCTGTCTTTTCCTTCAGAGCATCACTTCAATGGAATTCAGTATCACAGTCCATAAGTGTAACTGTAAGAAATGGCTTTTTGAAAACCAACAAGGTCAAAACTGATGCTTTTTTATCCACCTTTAACATGACTGTACTCATAAACTGTCTGTACCACCTGCTATTGGATTTTATATGTTCATGCTTTTTAACTTTTTTATATAAGCTTTTTACCACTATGTAGTTTGTTTTACTATTTTAAGTATGTATTATTGTACATATTGCATTATTTTATTATCCGATGAAAACTTGCCTTTAGCTAACTCAGGTGTATTTACATTTGTTTTAATGTCAATCAATGTACATTGACCCGTTTCACATACATAAATTAATGTAGTCACTGACATTAATTGCAGGGTTTGTACACATTTTCCATCTCAGAATTCCAGACTTTTCCAGACTCAAATTTGCTGACTTCTCTGTAGATTTCTCAGACAATATTTGACATTCCCATTTGGATTCCTCAAACAACCAGGCTTCATATTTAAGATTGTAAACCAGCCCTCTGAAAACTTGCATGAACCCACTGTGGTCATTCAGTGCACACTCCTTTGCTTTTTGCCCAAAGAGGAAATAAACACTCTGCTTGTACAATAATTTCTTTTTTGAAATTCTGAATTACATATTTTATAAAACAGACTAGGGGCAATGGTCTGGAAACATAAATATTTTTCCAGACTTATCCAGACCTGGAAATGACTAAAATCAAATTCCATACTTTTCCCTACCACCTAGGACAACAAATTTAAAGTTAATTAATTGTCATGTTGAGTCTCATATGCTTGTTCTGTACTCAAATATAAATGTAAAAATGGTTTTATAATAAATTTAGGGCCAGCTGGGCTAGCTGTATCCCCTATGCTAACCCAAGCTAATTGTCTCCTGGTTCTCCTACCTTAATAACTTAAAGCACAAACATGAGAGTGAAATCCATCTTCTCGTCTAACTCTTGATCAAAACGCAAATAAGGACATTTTCCAAAATTAAATCAAATCAAACCATTCATTCAAACAAATTTCAAACCATCACCATAATGCAGCAAGCTTAATCCAGGCACATAGGGATTCTACAAAGCTGCCTTACCTCAAACACCTCCTCATCCAGGATTCTGGTGCCAAAGACAGTAATGCCCTCTGTGTTGATGACAGCCTGATCACCTCTGTCGAGCTTCCTTGTCAGCTTCTTCTTACAGTCCACAATGATGGTGACAGACTTCTTCTCCACGCTTAGAGCTACACGATGCCATCTGGGCAACAAGGGAGCAAAGTAGGAGGTCAGAAATAAAACCTGAATAGCGCTTCCTGTCCTTTCAAGAAACTTTGCCAGTCTATGATTAAAGGAATCATTTGTCATTTCTAGAAATATACTTATTTGTTTCTTGCCCGGATATCTTGAAACATAATATGTTGAGGACCCCTAACATAATACAGGATATCTTATGTAAAAATAATTATTTTCGGCAGTTTGTTGAATAGGTAAGCTGTCATTCCTTCTGAAAGTAGTCACTGCACCTACCTTCCTGTGAAACCACTAATTGTTGTTTTCACAAGACTGTTTTTGTAGGAACTGCACAAAATAATTGCGCTTCATATTTATCATACAGGTATGTGACTGGTATCGACATTCCCATCTAACTCTTGGCATGAAAGCAAGTAAGTGTATTTTTATGTTAAACTATTCTTATGAATGTCTACAGGCTTCATACCTCTCATCTGAGTATGCAGTGAAATATACAGTATTTAGAATTCAGAAAAAGCCAACAAACCATAAAAAACCACACAAATATTTGATAAATCACTGGTTTGGTATAGTTCATAAATACAGAAGCAACTTTGTTAGTATGAATTTGGAAAGCGTACATTTCAACTGTGTCAAAATGTATAAAATGCACACTACTGCATGCTACATACTGTATGTAGCAAAATTGTAAATGAAAGTAATGATTTTACTGCATTTTTACACTGCAGTTTTTTTCCTGATATAATTTGTTATAGACAAACATGCAAGCATGGAATCCTTTAAAGGCATTTCTGTTACCATTTGCACAAACGATTGATGACAACTTGCAACAATGATTTGTATCAGCGTCACTGGACAGCTATGTGGTTTATGAAGACCATGCTTATTACTACATATCAGTATACCACTGCTGTAAATAATGTGGAAAAGAAAAGGCTGTCATCAAATTGCTGGCAGCAGTTTCTTTGCCATTACTGTCTGACTTGTTCCATATGGCACCATTACTGAACAAACACTAGATGAAAATAAATCCTCAGAGCTGTGTGTCAGTTTAGAGGAGGCTCAAAGAGTTAAGCATGTCCTGAGTGCTTGAGAATACGTTAAGCAGATTGATTTTGTTTAGCATAAAATATAACCCATAAATCTCACAGAAGTGTGTTGCTTTTGGAACCATTACACAAGTTTCACAACAGATTTTAAATTCAGCACTGAAAATGTGACACAAAACAGTAAAGAACCAGGGGATGTAAAAATCTACCACCCACATCTGACCTCCAACTTGTTCAAGCCCTCTTGAGAAGCGGTCAGTCACTTACTTGCCATCAGCAAGGTTGATGGAGCGGAACAGGGGGTACTCCTCCGGGGGAGGCTTGCCATGCTGGTCCTCGTACAGGAAGACAGGGCCCCGGCCCACCTCCACGCCGAGCTGCTGGATGCCTTGCTGGTTGTACACGGACAGCAGGAAGGACTGGAGGCCAGCCTTGGGCTTGATGGTAAACAGGATGGAGAAATCTTCTGGGAAAACTCCCCCTGAAGGTGGAACAAGTGGCAGGCATGTACATTGGTATGTCAGTAAAGACCAGTGGATATGTAGCTGCAAAATCTGGGTATATGCACATTTTTGTCAGAAGTTTCCCAGCATTGCTCTGTTTCTGATTCGAGCAATTATACACACATGGGAACTTCCCAGCTTAACCACAGTGTTTCAATTAAATTCAATTAAATAACATTTGTGGGAAGGTTGGTTTAGGAGTGTTTTCTTCATTTCTGATGATGCTGCAGAAAAGGTTTTTACCTACCTTCCTTAAGTTAAATGAATAGTTTGACATTTTGTTAAAAAAAAAAAAGTAGTCTTGCGACAGAGCACATATGTCAAACCCAAGGTCTCGCGTGTCAAATCTAGAATGGAAGCTCATTTTATGTGGCCAGCAAAAGATTGCACAGAACATAATTTGCGCAGTCTATGTTGCATTACGGAAGTATGGTGTCCATAAACTACAGAATGCATCCCAATTTTGTTATCTGAGGGCATCTAGCCCTAGTCGCTAGCTGTCAGTACAATTGGATAGCATCTCAGTATCATAGAGCAATGTCCAGCAGTGGCACTCTAGCCAAAAGGTTGTAGCTAGTAACATTAGCAACCTAGCAAAATGCCATAATTTCATTTTTAAGCAAATACACATTTTGGATCTAACACCTTGCTTACAGGCTTTATTATTTATACTACTTTGGTATATACCTTTTCTTTTTTTTTAAATAAACATTTGCCTTTGGAGCAAATCATCACAAAAACCAAAAAAAATCTAATGCAGAGGCAGTTATATAAAATTTTAATAATACATTCAGTCTTCTATTTGCCAACTATAATATTTATGTGGCCTGGGATTAAACTGGTTTCAAAACCCCTGCGTTAGAATTGAGAATGAAAAGATTGATACCACACTTATTTGCACAGTGAATATGAAGCTACTGCCAGCAACTAGTGAGCTTAGTCTAGCACATAATAAGGGCTGGGCATGGCTTAAAAATACAAGCCAGTACCAAAACCAGTACCATTAAAGTGGTACCAATCTCAGGGCACCCCTGTAGCTCAGTTGGTGGAGCGTGCACTCTACAGTATGTCCTGAGGCTATGAATCCTCTGCAGTGGCCATCAGTTTGAGTCCCACCTGCGGTCCTTTGCTACGTGTCATCCCCTCTCTCTATCCCCTTTCATGTAAACTCTTCAACTGTCACTGTCAGTAAAGGCCAAAAAAATGATCTTAAAGAAAAGGGGGGTACTGATACCATTAGAGTATGTAATTTGATACCGTTTTTTCAACATCACTCAAAAACCATCATGTGAATATAGACGTTCCTGACATAATTCTTCAAATTTTTTGGCTGCTCCTTTCTACACCTAACTTCATGAAGCTTTACAGCCTTGACCAGTGAGATCTTCATCAGTCTATAGAATAATTTGTATTAAATGTGAAATAAAAAGGAAACACAGACTCCATTTCACCTCACGCCCTTTTTTACACATCTATCTTCTTCATTAGAAGGGCAATTGTATTGTAATGACTAAATTGAATAATGGCAAGTTTATTAGCTGTCTAACTTTCTCTCCTCACATTAAACTCCAGTGTCTAGACAACTGGACCTGAAGCAGTGTTTATTAAGGAAGCTGAAAGAGACCTTGGCATTGCCTGAAAGGACTCAACAGTGGTGATGTAGCCACAGTAATTTTACAGGGACTGTAAATACTCAAACAAATGTCATATTTTTCAAAACCATAATGGCTCGGTTCAATGACAAAATAGCTAATCCTGATCAAATAAAAGTCCAATTATTCTGACTGAGGACATTTTGACACTTTGCTTCCATGGCACCTCCAACGTCTCACCTCTCAAGCTTTATTATATTCTTCAAATTTCCGTACTGAAAGTGTACGGTGTGCTGGCAGTTAAAGCCAAAAATCACAGAAATTTAGCTCCAATACATCACATTGAGCTGTTTTTTAAAATTCTTTGAAATTGAGCCAAATTGAAAAAAAAAAACAGCACATACTGCACAGACTGGGACAATTTATTTAACAGCATTCGGTCCCTAATAAAATTCTAGGCACTTTCTTGCCAAGTAAGTTGTGAGTAAGTAAGCAACTGGGGGCTCGTTCTACACTTTGCCCCAGCAATAAAGAATTAACAATCCAATGCATGTGAATTTTATTGATATACATTGTGTTTGTGCTTAAACACAGCATGTTTCAAATTTCAACTGGAAAAAAGCAACTGGCAAGATCAAAAAACTGGCAAATAACTAATTTGCATCTGCCAGCAGCTCATTGGTTTTCTCCAAGCATCAGTAATGACATCTTGTCCACTGTAGTTCAATATTCAATCTTCGGATTAGCTGATGAGTAGCCATTAGGGTAAGAAAGTAGCAAACCAAATGGTTTTACAGTCAAATGGCTTTTGTGTTTCTCTGAGTGGACTGCTTCCTAATAAAATAAATATGGCTTTATTCCTCACAAACAGCCGGGCAGCAGACTTTGACTCAGGCTGAAAACCATGCTAGATTTCACTACATGAGCCAAATACAGCATACTCCAGTCTGCCAGCAATCAAACTTGAGGACAGATACTTTATTGACAAGATCAGTCCACACAACATCAAAAGAAATATTCCTCTCGTTGATTTGCTGCAATAAATTGTGGGTTTCCCCAAAATATCAAATAACGAAAGTCTGGTGTTGCTTTTCTTACTTGAGTCATGTGTTTACTTTACATTTCATACACCATGTGCTGAGAGACTCTCATTCCCTATGGGCTCCACTGAAACACCAATGCATTCATGGGCATCTTGTAGAAAACAATCACTGAAAGTCTGCACTGCATTTTAAAAGACAGGTGTTTGTAGTGAAGGGTTTCATTGCAAGCTCTCATTACATCATTTTTTGCCATTTTATTGTGAAATTGGAATACCTTAAAGATGTTTTTTATTTTGTCATTAAGTGGTTCAAGACAGTACACAAAAGCATTAGTTTCAGTTTCATAGAAAAGATTATTTGTTTGAGTAGGCATAAAATTTTTAGCCATGTGGGTGGCACTGCTCTAGGGATGGCAGTGTTGATCTTTTAGTTTGTTGAATACTTTGGTTTATGACTAAATACCTGCAAAAGTCATGACATTCCCATCAGCCCCAGATTGTTTAGTGCTAATTAGCAAATTATAGCATGCTAAAATGCTAAACTAAGATGGCAAACACGAGAAACATTATACTTGCATAACATTAGCATGTTAATTTTTTTTTTTCCCCCAAGACTGTTTTGACTAGGATTGGCTACTACTGCTGAGCTATGATTCTTGTTGCCTTGACAGCATGTACGTGTAATTGCCAGAGAGCGTTTTTAATGTTGTGAATAAAGTCTATTCTGACCACAAACCATGATCTTTTCACAAAACCTAACCATGTAGTTTCTGTGCCTAAACCTAACCAAACTGTGACTGAAAACTGAAAATAAAGTCAACTAAGTCTAGAAAAAAGTTAACAGTGACATTTGGCTTCACGTGGAACACAAAGACCTGTCTCCTGTGTGAGAACCATTCATCCACTAAAACCTCCTTGCTAACCCTCTCCCAACTGACTGTCTACTACTAGGCTCAGAGCCAATCAGAGCTGTACAGTAGCTGCAGCCAATCACTGAACAGTGGAACGGGACTAGATGGAACAATCTTGGGAAAAAAAATAATGGGGCAAGTATGGCCTCACAAAGCTGCTAACACGGTTGTAGACTTAACCACTTGGGGCTGGCTCCTAAAGCAAGTCAATCCCCGAAGAGTCCCATATTAAAATGCCAAAATTTCCAGCAGAAATAAACATGTCTGAAGCTAATTTCTCTGTTCAAGACAACTGTACAGGGGTTGAAGTTTCATAACTCATCCATTAACTTAAATGAAGGCTTAAAATTATGCTTTATTAAGAGCATGGCCACTTGAAATAACAGGTTGGTGCCATCACTGGTGGCTAGCCGCAAGGTAGCCAATTCACTCGGCTGCCTCAGCTACACCCATGGTCCACCTCTTCCTTAATTTTTGCATTTACCAAGAGAAAAGCGGACACTGCCAAGATGGAGGCAGATGGAGCCATCACACTGAGAGCATAAAAACAGTTCTTCAGAAACCTATGGGTTTTTAGAATGAAATTGCGTGTAACCTTCTGCAAGGTTTTGAGCAAAAACATACCCAAATATGGTGACAATTTTCATCTCTGAGATCCTTTAATTTCATGAAATTTTCCCAAATAAAACTCAGATGCTAGATAAAAGTGTATATTAAAAGGTTCCAGGAAGTGACAAAGGCAATAAAGTCTCCTGAATAGCAGAAGGCAAGAAAGTGGGCATTTTCCTCAAGAAAATGGTGCACTCGCCAGATTACAACTTTGGCCTCTTTTCATATCCTTATCTTCATATCTAAAGTATAACAAACTCAGATGGACACTTACTGCTGTGTGTTTTCTGTGAGATCAACTTTCTGCTAAATGACTTGCAAAGCTGTCTGATTCAGCTTCAGTGCAAATGCTGTTTATCTGTGGGAGGAAAGACGTGAGGTTACCTGGGAAGAGCTGTTTGGTTGGAGCGCTGATCTGAGCCGTTTTTCCCACTCGGTAAGCAACGTCGGGTTGGGATCCTCTCCGGACTGAGCAGAAGCCTGTTGTTTTCTGTACTCCTTCAGGAGAGCTCTGGAAGTCTAGAACCTTCAGTACATCTACTGGATCAGCTGTAGAGGCAGAATAAACAATTGATATTAGCCAGTGATACTTGAGCAGCAAAATATCCTAACATTTGGACAGAAATAATTTGGAGAATGCATTTGTACAAAGCTCCTAAATACTGAGTCAGTGGTCCCCGTAAATAAAACCTATTTACATGGCACAATCAAAGAGCTTTGTTCCCAGCTGAAAAGATGTGTTAGGGGTTTTGCTTTTGCATTTTTGAATTAATGTGACATTCAAAGGTATATGTGAAAATGCAGCTCAAAGTGTAGATTGCAAAAGTGTTCAATGATGCTGCATTTGTGCACAGTTGTATAGATCAGAAAACACGACTCTCCTAATCATAAATCAGCTTGTCAATGGGATTTTGTTTCACATTCGACTCATAAATGTTGAAGTAAATTCTCAGTCTGCTGGAAACACAAGATGAGTGCATCATGTACACGGAAAATTAAAATTAAATTGACTGCTATGAATTAATCTACTTCAATTAAATAGAGAATTGATAAAAAATAACGAATGCATATAACATTTAACTATAAAAAATGTAACAATTAAGATGATGAATGAGATTACAGAAGGAAATGCTCTTTATTAGAATGCATTATTGGTGTACATGTTGTAAAAACTGCATGTAATTTTACAGTACACAGTAAGCACATTTACAACAGTTAACAGGAAACCTAATAGGAGCTGGCATTTTGATGATAAGTCAACATTACACCCCTTGCTTGTGCAGCAACCGTTGGCCAAATCTGTCAGTTCAAGCAGTTGTTCGTTTATGAGCTACCTTGGCAGAGGAGCAGTAAAAATGTTAGGAACCATTCAGCAGACATAATTGGCCCCCTCCTTGCCTCCACTGTTACCCCCACAGCCAATAGCCAAAGCATCTATGGGCTGATAAAACGCATTGCTGTTGATCACCGGGTCTTTGGGATAAGGAGAGCACAGAGGGGGGCAGCTTTACAAGCGTCTTAGCACTACGAGACTCTTTTCTATCAATGGACCTGGAACTGAGGGGTGAAACTACTGTGCAGTGCAGCCATAAACACTGTTTCTCTGCTTTTCTCTCTTGTGAAATTGTTTAACTCTACCTTTATTCCTGAGGCTTTTACTCTTTACCCTCTGTGTCTTTCTCTGTCCCATTCTGTATAACTGTTTTTCTCTTAAACCACTGCTGTATCCCTCCCATTCCCCAAGGCACGTCATCAGTTACAGTGTGATTACATGGAAGCCTAATAGGGTATGTTTTAAGGCTAGTGTGTAAACAGGACTGTTGACGTACAGCACAGTGTCATTCCTGATTTAACGCATGTTAACCTGAGGCAGAATTTTCTTAAAAATAATACAGTAAGAGGAGGTTATTAATTATAGGTGCTGTAATGGATAAAATAATAAATGTACATACAGACTTGCTAGGAGAAAAGTGTAAGCGTAAACAAATTGTTTCATTCTGTCTTATGGTCTGTGACTGTGGCAGTGTAGCTATTACAATAGGCTATTACTTGTCTGTACTTGGCAGTGTCACATAAAGTAATCCATTAATTACAAAGTACACTCATACAGTTTTGCAACATTTCTGTTTGTCTCAACGAAAACAGCAGATGTGACGTGTTCATTATGAGCCAAACGATACTTTTTGAGGTCGATACTGATATTATTTAAAATGTTTGAAAATCAAATTAAAAAAATCCAAAGCCATGTGTTTGTTTGACCCATCCATCCACCTCACCTCCTTCAAACACAGAGTTTTTTGCTTTTTATACTATGACACCTAATACAGCACATGGAAACATAACACTAGAGGAGCACTCCAGAAATGACGCTACAGGGGTACCTACGGCATTATAGTCTGAAGCATAGGGCACTGACCAAGCCTCTGTAACCTATTTGATGTGTTGGACATGAGAACGGGCTGACTTATCAGTGCTCTATAGTGGACAAACTATGTGAGGTAGACACTATTACTAAATGATTTCAAGCCTAGTTTGATATCTCTGTATAGCAATCTTTACCCATTGGCTGACGTATACATGAATCTATACAATATCTTCATAGGCTTATATCAGCCTGGCCAATTCATCATTCTAGCTCTAGTGTTTATGCAGCTTTGATTTATTTCAAACCCAAATCCCTAATGCAACTTGTAACTTTTCCAAAACACCAGCCACTGTGGCCAGAAGTCACAAGAGAGAAAGAGTAATACTGGTAGAGAAGAAATATGAAGACAAAAATCTGACTCAGTATTGTTTGTTTACCCAGCAGTATCAATTTAAAGGACCAGCGTGCAATGATCTAGTGGTGAGCTTGCAGAACGAATTGAATACTCTTCATCTCACCCTCCCTTGTGGGATAACCTACAGTGGCCACAAAACTTGTAAAAAATGCCAAAAACCCTCTCTAGAGCCAGTTTTTGTCTGTTCTGGGATACTGTAGAAACATGGTGGTGCAACACAGCAAACTCCTGGAAGAGAACCCACACATTTTGTAGATAGAAATGACTCGATCTAAAGTAACAAAAAGACAATAATGAAAACATACATAGGAATATTATATTCCATTTCTGACATATTTTGCTAATAGATGCCTGTAAATCTTACACACTGGTCCTTTAAAGTTTGCTAACTTTAGCTACCATAAGCTACTGGTCATACCAGATCAAATAAGACTGTATAGCAGAAAAGCCCTGAGTTAGTGGAATGAGCAAGGGGGCATTTTATTGCTTATAAACGCAACTTTTCATTTGTGACTGGAAGAATGTGTTGTTTCTTTTTTTCAAAAGTTATACGGCCTTGCTTTAAATTAGCAGTCTTGAATAAAACTATGATTTATCCATGTTGAGGAGTCTAATACCTAATAATATGTTGGCATTTACTCAAAAAACATTACACATCAAACAACTTCTGAGCATAACTTAATGACATTCACCATGTGTAATAACATCTTTGTACTGTTGTACAGTTAATAAACTGAAGAAAAACAAAGACTTTAAAGACCACACATTAATACTGCAGTATGTATATACTGGCCCGATGAAAAATTACATCAAGAAGGGAATATTAACAGCTTACAGAGGTCCAGTGTAGAAAAAAGGAATACCAACAGTTAAATCTCCACTCCAAACCAAACTTGGTGCAACCCAAGTATCAAATGCTACTTGTTTAACTGTTACCAAAACCACAGCAGCAAACGTGCCCAGACATCACATTACTCATTTGTCGTTTCAGTGAGTTCAGAGGCAGGATGTGTCCACTGCAAAGGCCCAGCAATGATAAACAATGTCTGACTGGTCAGCTGGGAAGATGAAGCCTTTAAGGAATGGCTGATAACAGGCTTAATGTGAAATCTCCCTTCCCTGAAAAAACTGAGATCCATGTGTTTGATACTGGCCTGAAAACATTGTGGGAAAATGATTCAAAGGGATCAGACAGACGGCTTTCTTGAAATTCACATTGCAGGAAATCTCCTCCTCTTCCTTATAATACCGCATAAAACTGTGCGAACCAGGGAGAGGGTTTGGTCAAGAGATATAGATGAACCAAAGCAGCGGCAGTGAGAATATCATTTAAAGGGGACTTCATATGATTTCCCTCATTTTCTGTCATATATAAATAATGGTACATTGTCAGATGTTCATATTAAACATGGCCAAAGTTTCAAATAATGAAATAAATATAATTAAAAGTGTGCAAAAAACTCAGGCTTCAGACTGCTCTAGGTTTCCAACGTTTTTTTCTACTAACAACAAGCTGACGTCAACTTGTCGCAGAATTCTTTACTGGTCATCTGCTTTAAGCACAGCACGCCCACTAAATACAGGGAGGCGCCCCTCCACCAGCTCAATCTGTCTATTCATACCAAAGTGATTTAGAGCAATTCTGACCAGAACCCTGATCTGGATCATATTTTATGGAGATAACACAAGTATTTTCTGGTTTTCTCTCTGATGTCCTCTGGCTGCGAAGCCTGAATTCTTGGTGATTTACAGATTCTTGAAGAACCGACTGCTTTACTTGTTGCAAAAAGCTAACTGCAACCTAGCTGCCATTAGCTCAGTTAGCTGTCTAGTTAGCAGTCCAATTAGCTGACCTGGGCCTGAAAACCTCCCAATGGTCCAAAGCTCTTGAGCTAGGCGTGACTTACAAACACCAACACTCCTCCGAGCCCCCAGTCCAGAAAGAGTCAACTAAGGCTGTTAGCTGCATGGCTAAGTTAGCCAACTAGCTAAAGGCAGTTACAGTTAGCAGCAGTTAGTGGTTGCTTTAGCAACAAGTAGAGCTATCTGTCTGTTAATGAACTCTGAAAATCATTTCTTTTCTCCATAAAATATGATCTAGTTTCACAAAAAGCAGTGAATAAAGTCATAAAGTCGTGATTTTGTACAGTGAGGCCCAACTTTATCAAATTCAGTGCTGCAAATAGCTGTAGCTTAGCTGAAGCTCAGTTGTCATATGCCCTAGAGCCATAGATGTATTATAAAGAACTGGATACAGGAGACTGTCCAATGAGATTTCCTTGCCTGGCGCAAACTCCAAAAAAGTTTTGTAGCTTCCAGGTTTACTTCCTGGATACATGGCCCACTGAATATGCACTGCTGTGTTCCCCCCTTGCCCCTGCTCTCAAGTTCCTGCTTGGCCTGTAGACTTTACATTATGATGATGTCACAGATGTTTAAATTGTTTTTCTTGCCTCTTGGAATGTTTTACAAATATAAAGCCTTGGTGGAATAAAAATGAATCATAAAAGGGTCAAAACAAAAACAAACAAACAAATAACTGAATTTTTCACTGCAATACTGTGAGTGGTCCCTGGGAGAAATTGGTAGCAAGGCTGAGCAGCAATGCCCTACCTAGGTTCTATTATAATCTACGGGCGGTGTTCACAAGTACTAGGTGCTGGCCCTTGGTAGGCTTCCAAGTGTTGACCAACCCCAAGTGAGCTTTTCAGGAGGGGGAGCTTAAAGAGGCAGGTGCTAAAACGGATTGTTTCAGACAGAGGATGAACTTTGGGGGCTACATAAAGGACCAGTATAAGCTAAATAAGGATTTTTTGTAATCTATTAATCATGCAAGTGCCAGTCCCAGAATAAAAATATAGAGCTGGAAATGATCATAATAGGTCCCCTTTAAAAGAATATAATGTTAAAGGATAAAGTGTTCTAACTCCCATCAATGGAAGAACCATATGTTCTCTCTTCTCATGCAAAATGTGGACACTAAATCGTTTTGGTCTGTACTTTCACCATACTTTTCTGTAAACATTTCAACATCAATCTATAGTGAAAGCTAACAGAATTTTATTATAAAAATATATGTCTTTTTATACTTTCTGTAAGTCATGTGGCACGTGAGGCCAGGAAGTGCTGATTGTGCAGTTCCTGTTCGCTTTTAGTAACCAGGAGGGGGTCTGATGGGTGGAGCTACAAGTCCACATGCTGAACCCATTATGGCCCTGGCACCACTCCCTTAACCCCCCTAACTAAAACATACATGAGACTAAACTGAGAAGGCCCCGTCCCTGCAGCTACTTCTCCTGTGACCAGAAAAATAATAGCTTGAGTGGTGAATCAAACCAGCTTGATTTGAGCACATGCTCGGGGATCTTGTCGAGTTTTAGCTCATTTGAAGTTGTGCAGATCTGCTCTTTAAGTGATGGAAATTACTGGACTCATTTATGCTGATATATGGCTCCAGATCATCTGAAACCACAGTTCATGAATTTAAATTGTTAAGAGGAGAAACATCAAGCAAGCAGCACAGCTGGGATGCAAAAGCAGGATTGATTTTCTTGTGATTTTCTATTAAATTCAGTTCCACAGTGGCTTTTATCAGCTGAAAGACATGGGACACAGAGTTCATTTTGTCCTTAAAACTACCAGACTGATTTCTGACTTGAACACAGACAAATGTGAGGTACCGAACGCCAGGTTTTAAACCTTGCAGCAAATGCCTCATAAAAAAGAAAATAGTCTGTGGCTCTTCTGAATATTGTCCCAAGTACAGAGCTACTGGTTTTTTGGAAAAAAAAGAAAAAAGAAAGCTTAGACTAAAGGTCTCTTTGTGAGTTTCAGAATGCCTTTCTGCATTACTGCATACCTCAAGGCCTCATATATTCCAGATGTGCTGAATTGGCCAGGAACCCCCCTTCCCCACATCCCCACACCCGCCCGCACCCCCGACTCTTCAGCCCCTCTCCTTTCACAATCTTCACAGAAGCTGAAAAACAGGCAATATCCCAAAACCATTAAGACCCCAATGAATAGGCACAGCTTCTGAAAAAAAGTGTTTGAGCCAACAAGCTATACCCTCAAAAGACTCCCATCCTTATACCTTTAAAAAGGAATAAACCATATTCTAATGATAAGGATGAAAACCACATGAGAGAGAAGACAGCCCTGTCGTGCTAAAGGTACCAGACTAGCCACAGTCTGTCTGAGGGGTAATTTGTCAGTCTCTCTGATTTTTAATGACATGTCTTCCTGACTGCTGGCGGGGACTTGTGATATACTATCTGCCATGTTAACAAGCTACTAACATGACAAAGCAGTGCGATTTCCCCTGAGGCGACTGAAGCATGTGGTGACAGGAGAAACCTGTTAAAATCATTAACGCAATTTCACCAGCAGACCCCTCGCATATTAAAATACCAATTTACAGCTGTATAGGAAAAATCTCCAGCACTCTCATAATTCATCAGAGCCATACATGTTGATGTTTAAGCTCAGACTTGTGATTAAGTCTGTGACATTCTGACTTAATGTCTCTGTGGCCCTGTGGTCGTGCAGCAGCATCTTTTCTGTGTCACTGCCATCTACTGAGAGCTGGCAGCATAGGCAGCAATTAAAGTACATTGGAAAGCCTGTAAATGTTTGCTAGCACATCATGCAATTATGGTTAGTTTAAATATCAGTCAGAGTGAAGAAAGATGGGCACTGGGCAAGTCGTGCCACTGTGGTATTTGCTTTGATGATCTTTTCATTTTTTGGACAGCTCTCTGCAATTTGCCCTCTGCTGAATGATTTCTTTATGTGTCACTGAAATTGTACAGTAAAAACAACGGATGGTAATGGTTCAAAACGGGGTGGGGCTTAAGACAGGAAACGTCTAGACAGGATGCGATACATTACGAAAATGGCCAACTATTATATATTAGCCTATGATTAAAATTTTAATAAAGCCTTCTAAAATTTTAACTTTTTAAAATAACTTTATTTATGTCAGTTTTATGGGTCTGATACAATAAGAAAAACATCCAAAAGGTTGCATAATAACTGATCTGATGTCAAAACCACAAATATTAAAAATCAACATTCATTCAAAAGACACATATTTATCTTGGTTAAAGCCACAGTACAGTGTAGATGTCTCCATGACTTCACAGACAAAGGAAACATAAAAAAAGCAGTTAATGTGACCCACATATGTGCTTTTAAAGCAAAGAAAATACTCCAGATTTTTTTCTTTTTTCCATCAACGCCCCTTTCTTGGACTTAGTGGGAGCCCGGATAATGTGGAAAGATGGTGATCCTTCAGGCCAGAATATGAATTTCACTCCAAGAATTCCACACTGATGTGCCCAGTGAATTATATAAACTCTGAAAATATTTATCACAAACACTATAAGTTTAAAATTACACTGTGCTCACAGTGTTAAACTCTCTTGACAGCTGTCAGCCTGTGATATCAAAGCAGCTGACAGATTATTAGACTTAATAAGAAACAATTTTTTTTCAACTATCAGGCTCTTAAATCACTTGTATTTTGGAAAAACTTAATGTACTATATGTGGGCTACTAGTTATGTCACCAAACGTCGTGCGTAAAAGTTGTGCGTAAAATCTTTCCAGTCCTGCCAAGTGATGAAGTGGGACACAAACACTTAAAGAATGTTTTTCTTTCATAACAATAGTCTCCCAAATTGAACAGCAGAGGGTAGATTACGGCAATATCTTCGCCGCTAATAAACTCACTGGTCATTTTCAAGGCACACATTTTACGCGCACCACCAAAAGTAGTCAACTCTGTTAGTGTCTCCTCAATAACCACACCTGGATGAGATTTTGTCTGCTTAGATGCTCAGAGGACACTAACCACCAGCGCACCGCATTTCCGTCTGTTGATGCCAAAAATAAACCTTATATATCACAATCAATCCAACATGAATTTAGACACATTAAACGGTGTAGGTAGCCTATGTAATTAAAAATTAAGGTACGATTTTAAGGTAACAACTTCAATGTCATCAATACACCTTAGATGGACAACTGTGGTGACGCTTTAAAAGTTACTGGAGACTCGGATGCTGATGTAGTCATATGACATTGGCTTAATTTAGTGTCACTCGACAATAAACTTTAAAATACAGCAAGACATCAGTCACCAACATATGATGAATTTCCTGGGATATAAAAAAACGCAGATAAAAAAGTATCATCTGTTCTGTTGGATAAGGTGGAGAGTTAAGAGTGACTTATGGCGACTGTCCACCCATCGGCAGTCAACTAAATTAAAGTTGATGGTCGCTGCCTACAGCCTGAGCCAACTATCACCTATGGGCTGGTCGCCAGCCTACAGCACGCTCTCAAGCTATCCGGGATGCCCTAGAGTTGTGTGGCGCCTACTAAGATGCATCTTCTTACCTGCTCTGACACTGGCAGCTTGCAGAATTAAAATTAATGTGACCGCTGCGGCTAGCGTTGAATCCCATAGCCACCTTTTCGTTTTCCACCTGGTGCTCCACCTTTGCATCTCCATGGTGAATGAGCGCCCGCAGCTGTACACAAAACGGGCGACTTTTAATCAAATTCGGTCCCTTCCACAGAAAATGTGCTTATACTACAGCTCCATGTGTTAAAGTATGAAGATGCCTCTCACAGCCAGTCAGACTGGGCCCTCCAGATCCGTTCCCCCTCAAGCCCAGCGCTCAGACTGATGGTAAAGGGGCTTTCATGAAAAAAGCGCACACCACTCTGCTCCCTGAGAGTTGCGCACCGTCAGGAGGCTGGACAAACGCCGTAACACTGAACCTGAACCGACTGACACTGGAAAATCCTCCGTTCATCAAATCACCAGCCGGGAAAGTTGTCTCGGGACCCGCCTCCTGCGCTGTGGAGGAGTCTGAGCAGCATCAAGCGGAGCATCACTACACCACAGTGCAGCCTAATTACAGGACTGAGGGCAGGATCCTAGACAGATACTAATCCGACTATCAAAGAAGCACTTCTTATAGTTAAAGTCAAAGATTTAAGGGAGAATAGCATCAAAATGGATGAAATTGCCCCAGATTCGTAAGCTTTTAAGAAAGAGCATGAAGCAGCAGGAGAGCTACTAAACTAATGCAACACACTCATGCAAATTGAGTGGTGGGGTGGAGCTGTTATTTCAGACGTTTCCTGAAAGCCTAAGAATGTGAAAAAGAGCCTGAATAGCAACTACACAGGCCAACAGCTAATATAAAAGCCTCCATGGCCAAAATTAAATGTTTTCCAGATTCTAGGAGTTTCCTCAAGGAGCCCTTAGATATTTTTTTTTGGACAGCAGGACTCCTGAGGCCTGAAAATAATTAATGGTTAAAGATGACTGGAACAAAGAATGGAAGCACAGGTGGTAGCCATAGAGTCCTCCCCTTGATTTGGTTTTTGGGTTTAACAGTGCGATGGCAGCCACTCTCACAAAACGCAAACCACATTTTGGAAAATTTGTCAGTGTTTACGTGTTTTATCACAAGGCAGAAATAAGAACCATAGGTTTAGCAGATATTCAGTATGAAGAAAAGATTTAGTAAAGCACTGCACAGGTGTGGCTAATTAAAAATGATTAGTTTGTATAATGTATGGGCTAATAGGGATTAAGAAGATAAAATACAGATTAATGGCTACATGCCTGCACTTCCTTTCAACATAAGGTCAATGCTGTGCACATAAGAGTGGCTTTAATTAGTTGTCTTAGACTCTAGGGTGTGTAGAACTAGTGGTCTGACTTATTAGGGTCATGCAATTTTTAAACATTTATTTATCCTGGGTAATTTGCTGAGCATTTTTATGTTTAAACTCATATGGTTGCAAGTCTCTCCAAAACCAGTTTTCTACTCTTGGCTGTTAAGCAGGTCTGCAGATAAGAGAAGATGTCTTGCATGGTCATGACCATTTTGGTGGCAGTATTCACCATATTCACACATCGGACATTTTTCTCTGACATTACACCGTACTTGTGAACCCTTCTGATTTTCCCAGAAGACTCCAGTTTTCATTGCACTCTTCCTATTCACAATCCCATTTCTCCTGAATTACTCCTGATTTCTAACAAATTTTCACACCTTTTTTTCCTTTTCATTATCACAACCTGTTTGTGGCACTGCACAGCGTGTTTAAGTCCTTCAACTCAAAAAGTCTGGTGTTTCCACATGGACAACACATCTACACCAAAGCAGACTCTCTGGAAAGGATTCCAACTTTCTTAGGGAAAGTTTTAAAGGGGCATTTAGTATTTTATCAAATCTGATGTATCAAATTTATTTTAAGGGCAGGACAAAAAATAAATTAATGACAGAAAACTTATAAATAATAGCTTACGTCAAACATTTATTCACGTTCATGCCAGAGGGGCAACTTATTCTGTATTCTTTACCAAGAATTAAGGGTAAAATTAAAAGGGTTTAACAGAAAATGCTGTTGCAGTATGTATGTATGTATGTATGTATGTATGTTTGTATTTATTTATTTATTTATTTATATTTTCAATCTTTAAATGTCACCAAAATGCAGGAGACAAAATCTCTGGAACTCTTCTTTTTTTGGTTACGAATCCTCCCTTATTTTTGAAGTCTTAAGGTTAGCAAGTATGTGTCACACTTACAGTATGCGGTAGGAACAGGGTGGGACACTCAAATGTTGTATTGCTGTGTTCCAGATCTATCATATTAACGTACCTAATCTGAAAAAGAAAAAGTTATAAATTCACCGCTTCCTGATTAATCACAAACTGAAAAGACAACGGATAGTGAAAATCCCAGGGGAATCTGCCATATTTCAAGCTAAAATAGCAAATATTAGCTTGTGGGAGACAACGGCTGACGTTAGCATTCAACCACTTCCTAGCTATCATTTGCGTAATACAATATGATAGAAAAAGTGTGAATTAATTCCGTATCAACATACATTTTGGGCATATTTATGTAAGCATTGTAGTAAAACACACTGGATGTAATCAAGCTTTTGATTTTAACCATCTGCTGTCTCTCTTAAGTATGTAAGCTAAGCAGTGAAATCAATGTTACTGGTAAGTTAGCTTAGAACGAAATAATAGTGTGATCTTACATTTTTTCTTATAGCATTTTTTTGTCTGATGTAATCTGTATGAACACTACACACAAAAATGTGTCCCAGTGAGTAAAATGTCACATAATGTTACTGACAGGACAAGCTTGATTACATTACTTCCAAGCTTAGCATGAAATAAATGTGTTGATATGTCAGAATTAATTAATTTGCGCCTTTCCTATCGTATCTTCTAACACTATCAAATGGTACTGTTAGCAAAGAGGTGGTTGAATGCTAACTATACTTGTTGTTAAATGGTAACTAATGGGTTAATACATATGTTGTTTAAATGTCTGAAGTGCCCATGATCATGCAAGACATCTTTTCTTATGCAACAGAACTGCTTAATGGCCTGCTTAAGAGTAGAAAACTGTGGTTTTCAACCAGATGAGTTTAAACATAAAAATGCTCTGCAAATTACCCAGGGCAAATAAATGTTTAAAAATCACATGGCACTAATAAATCAGACCACAAATTCTACACACCCTAGAGTCTAAAACAACTAATCAAAGCCACTCTTTCATGCACACCAGTATTCGACCTTATGTTGAAAGGAAGTCCAGGCATGTAGCCATTAATCTGTATTTTATATTCTTAATCCCTATTAGCCTTTACAGTAGCCAAGGTAATACTTTTTAGCCACACCTGTACAGTGCACACTGACTGATCAGGAAGCAAAGAAATGATAACAATTTTGTCACATTTTCTACATTTATATGACTTATAACCTGAAACACAGCAGGACGACATTTGAGCTTCCCACCCCGAGTGTGATATCTGAGGAAAATGGCTGGCATGTGAATATGGTGAATGATTTTCCTGTCTGACTGGGGATGTAAACTGGTAACTTTTAGTGTTATAGCTGGCAGCTCTCTCTGAACCTGAGCACAGATGAAAACAAACTGTGCCATCAAGAAAATGTGTGATATTGTGATGTCCGGGCTTGGTTAGAGCCAAGGGTTAAAGCCTCAAGGGATGTGTAATCTGGAAATCAAACCAGGGACCCCTTGTAGCACACACAGCTGCAATAACCACTCAACTAAAGGAACACACCCATTAATGTGGTCATGTAGCTACTTTCATGTGTTACAATATCAGTGCTACAAAAAATTAATTAACTGCTGGTGTTATGAGAGCTATATGTAAAAATAGATCATTTTCACAGCAGCCATTTTGATATGAAATAGTAGAGTACAGATGTTACCAAGAAATTATAGTAATCAACCCTCCTCCAGGTCTTTAAACAAACATAGAATCAAACATATTACCACTGTAGTACACTGTGTAGTAACTTTATAGAATTAGCTACCTTTATAAGCTATCGCTAGCAAACACTAAACATTAAACAGGATACTCCACTTTACATGATAACCCACTCAATATGTACTCACCACTATGCCGATGTGATGATAAGTGAAGATCTTCAGTTCACAAAACAATCCTGGAGTTTTAGGAGAAACAGGATAGCAGCCTCATCCAGTACAATGGCAGTGAATGAAACGTTAAAAATAGCACACAAAACAAACACAAAATGTCTCCATCCTGCTTGTGTGGTGTAATCCAAGTGTCCGCGAGCCGCAACATTAAAAATTAACCGCAAAAGATGCCATTTACGCCATGTTTTTAGCAGAAATATCAGCTGTAACATGTAGCAGGGAGGATGTAAACATGGCGTCGATCTCGCGAGACTTCCGCACGTGCGGCCATTAAGATATATACGAAGTCTCGCGAGATTGACGCCATGTTTACTCCTTACCGGCTACATGCTACAGTTGACATTTGGCTAAAAACATGGCGTAAATGGCATCTTTTGCGGTTAATTTTTAATGTCGCGGCTCGCGGACACTTGGATTACACCACACAGGCAGGATGGAGACATTTTTTGTTCGTTTTGTGTGCTTTTTTAAACGTTTTATCTGTGGTCACCATTCACTGCCATTGTACTAGATGAGGCTGCTACCTTGTTTTCTGCTGAAACTCCAGGATTGTTTTGTGAACTGAAGATCTTCGCCTATCATCACATCGGTATAGGGGTGAGTACATATTGAGTGAGTTATCATGTAAAGTGGAGTATAATTTAAAAGCTGTTTACTTACCTGTCTAGAAGGAAAGTAGCAGGCTCAGTGTCACACTCCACCCCTTTACTCATAAAGAGCTGTCCCCAGCTGTAGAAAGCAGCACCAGTGTTAACTCTTTTACTTTTATTTCTGTCATTTCTTTCTTTTCCGCCAAATGTAGTTTCTTGTCCTCAAGGCAGACTTCTTTATCCTCTAATATTGGACTGAGGGCAGACTGGACATTACAGTGTCTCTCTGTAGACCCTTTTGACAGTAGCTATGTAGGGTAGACAGGTGTTACCAATGATACTAATTAAAGTCAATTTGTATAGAAAGAGCCTCTTAACTGAGCCAACATCCACAATAGCAACACCCTGCTTAATTAGTATCATTGGTGACACCTGCACTGTGCACCCTACTATTTCATATCAAAATGGCTGTTGTCAAAAAGGTCTATTGCTTCCTAAGGTACAAAGTGTTACTACAACACAGGATGAGCCAGGCTAGTTGTTTAGCATGCTAACTTCAGTTGATATCACTGCAATACAATATGTTTTTGACTTAATATCAAAACTGTTACTTCCTCACATTCTGTTGATAAGTAGGGGTTCAAGCAGCGCCACTTGCTGCAGACCAGTATTGTTTTTGTTCTGATTATTGTTTCTTTCTTTCTTCTTTTTTTCCACCAAAAGTTTTTGTGCAGCAGAAACTGTAAGATGAAAACTCAGATGCTTACAAATCCCACCCACTACTCAGGAAAAAAATGACAACCACTGACCTCAAAGTGGTGCAAAACTTTAGATTTTAGCAATTACCTTGAAAACGGGTAGTCTTCTGCTTTAAAATGTAAGTTTTTATGACTTTTCCTCAATTTGATCAAAATCTTATTTTTGCAGACTCGTCCTAGACCACTGGGCCAACCTGCACGAAAATGAGTCAGCATCATCAATTTTTATTGAAATAGATAATTTTCTGAAATGGCGTCTTTTGCGGTTAATTTTTAATGTCGCGGCTCGCGGACACTTGGATTACATCACACAAGCAGGATGGAGACGTTTTGTGTTTGTTTTGTGTGCTTTTTTTTAACGTTTTATCCGTGGCCACCATTCACTGCCATTGTACTGGATGAGGCTGCTACCCTGTTTCTCCTAAAACTCCAGGATTGTTTTGTGAACTGAAGACCTTCACCCATCATCACATCGGCATAGTGGTGAGTACATACTGAATGGCTTATTCTCACAAAGTGGAGTGTCACTACTCTGCACAAAAATTTATGGTAACATCCAATACTTGTTGAGATGTTCTAGTCTGGACCAAACTGGTGGAACTACTGACCCTACCACATTATAGTGTGGCTAAAAACACAGATCAAGACAAGCTTACAGTATCAATGGATAGAAAATTTACTGCTAGCATTAAAAGGTTTGATTATCACTTTTGCTGCAAGTACTTTGGAGGAAATTACTCACTGTACTTTTAAAAATCATACTCAAAAAGAAAATAGGGGCAGAAATGGATCACTCTTCAAAATGTTGTGTGGGACAAAATGAGTGCTGTGGCTAATTTTGTGCTGTTGGACATTCTGAATTGTTTGCATTATTTATCTATAACCCGATGTGATGACCTTGTGCTCACTCAGCAGTAAGAAACTTTCTTGAAAGCAGCCTGGCTGTGCATACTGGTGTTCTAGCAGATGGTTGGCTTTTTTTTTGTAATTTTGTTTCAAGTTGTTTGGCAGAGAAAGTCAGAACCTCTTGTTCATGTTGCTTCCCGGGACTGTGGCCCAAAATGTTTGGTTTAATTTGACGAGCCCTCCTGCACTGGCAGAGAGGAAATCCGTACAACTGAAACTAAAGTCTTCAGTTCTTCTTTCAAACAGGACTCGGACAACTGACAAAATGTACTGACAGGCGTCCAGCGGCTCCTTATGAATTCTTGTTCTCTGGGACAGTCTACAATTTTCAAGCAGACTTGTCCTTAGAGCTGCCCTCTTTGTAGTTGAAAGCATATGATTACAACTGATGCATTTACTGCCAATGTGTACCAAGATGACATTGTATAATTATTCTATAATAAGTCTCTACTCCTTACATGGTTCAGCCCAGAGCAGCTATAAAAACAAAAATGTCTCGAAAATGTTGCCAGTGGCTTTTTTTCTATTGGCAGTTTTTAATCTGAGTGCTTTCAAGTTTCAGAATAAAATTCTTCTTGCTGCTTTCCAGAAACAGTAGACTGACACACCTCTCTGAAGATTTACGGTTGCTTAAGTTCATTTTTGGGTTGTCTCTCTAGACAGTATTTCTGTATGTCTGTACATTTTGTGACTATAGAGTATCCAGGACATCTTGCGACTAAATGCACAGCAGTAGTTCTTCATGACACTCACTATAAAACCTTGTTGATGACTCTTTTCATTTGCCTCCTCCACACAGCAGTCAGCAACCCTGAAGCACATAGAAATTCAGTAGGTGCTCAAAGTTACTTCACCTGGATGACAGGGAGCCCTTGAACACGTCTCTGGTTGAATGATGGTTCCCTTCATCAATTTGCCCAAACAGCTATAGTGAGAACAAAGTTTAACCCGGGTCTTCTGAACTCAGACGTCCTCTACTAGATCATAAGTGCATATAACCTCAAGAGAGCCTTGTTACTATGAATTATCCAGTTAGAAGACCATGTGTGGCTGGTCGGGGGTGTAGAGGGATGCATGCTAGACACTGCAGACCGCATAACCACTGAGTGGAATGTATGTTTGTCTGGGCATGCTTATTATAGGTGCATGTGGTCCCCAGACAGTCTCACCTAGTGGGAGTTTGCAAGGATTAAGTAGGTGTGCTTTCACTTTCAAAATCTTGTGAGGTCAGTCAGTTTTATATTGTAAAGTCATTACTGCACTTATTGCTGTACTACACACTGGCGTTTTGCACAGAGGAGAAAAGAAACAACCTATATAAACCAGAAGACAGCATTATTGATACCTATGTCGATCAGTCATATCACAGAATAAAAAAAGTAAACAATAAGCCCAATCTGTCTATTACATTTGACATAATTCAATTTCTAAGACAAGTTTTACAATACAAGCTTCTTTTCTACACAGTAAGAAACACTTTCTTTGAAAGTCTGAGTCTGTGTTTTTACCATAACAGGACATTGAAGGACATCAGTGTAATTTAAAAAAATAATCATCTGACATAGTCTTTTGAACACATCAACAAAAAAATAACATGACTAAAAATTTACAGCATATTTACAGCATATAACATATTAGGCTGTTCTTGCTCTCTAGCTTTATGCTATCTTCAGCATGATAACTTTTAGACAAGTTTAAGACATCTGCAACAATGTCATTGTTGTTTTAAGTAAAAAGTAAGTGCTCAAATCCAAACTAAAGTCTCAAGTCCTAAACAAGTCCCTCCACTTGAGTTTTGAGTCCTAAACAAGTCTTAATTTAACAGTGAGTTTCCATTCTCATTGATTTACAAAGTTACTTAGCTGTTAGGATCATACTAGCTAGCATTAGCTACCTAACTATTTTAATATTACCCTTGACTTACTGTTCATTGTGCAAATTCAAATGTCAAACAAAGTTGCATCTCCGTCTATAATTTTGACCTGCGCATTTTGCAAACCGAAACTGTTCTTTGTTGACCACCTTGTTGTTTTTGTCAGCAAACAATATTACATTTGGTATAATTTTTTCCCAAATGACACATGAAATATAACATTAGTTCTTCATAGCTCTCTCCTGCAACTTCATTGGATGGTGGATTGTTGAAACAAAAGTGGATCTGGAGATTGTGGAGAATGAAGTATCGACTTTCTGGCAATGAATGTTAAAGGGAGATGAAAGGTTGATGCATGGCACAGTTTTTAAATAACAGACTTTTTAATCTTTGGGCTTGGTATATCAAGTATTTTTGAGTCAAAAGGCTCAAATCCAAGTGAAGTCACTGGAATTAAAGTTTAAGTAGAGCTGCAAGTCATGTTTGATTTTATCAAGTATATATTCATCAAATTTGTGACTCAAGTCAGACTCAAGTTCAAGATATGTGACTGGAGTCCACACCTCTGAAGTATATTTACTATGCACAATCTTAGTTTAGAGTGTTAGCATGATAACATTCACTAATCAGGACTAAACAAAAGACTGGCAGAAATGTTATATTTGCAGGTACAGTATTTAGTTATAGACAAGCCAACCAACTTAACCAAAGCAGACTTAAATTTTGCCCTGATGCTGCCAGAGGAAATTATTACAATTCAATCTGAGGGAGACATGAATGCCTCTACCAGATTTCATGGCAATCTAACCAGTAGCTGGCGAGACATTTTACCCAAATCCAAATGTGATCCTCATTGTGGCACTAGAGGAAAAGCCAGGGAATCACCAAAGTCAGTGGGATTCATCCTCTGGGGATCACGCATATCTTTACTAAATGTCATGGCCGTCCATCCAATAGTTGTTGAGATATTTCAGTCGATGACCCATCATCCCAATTTCTGGAGGCATGTCAGTAGCATCACTGAATCTGTGTGTTATCGACACCTCAAGAGAGAATAAACACTGTACACATTAGCTGAAATAATAAACTGGGTGTTGAGAGTATATAAACAAACTTGACAGGAACAAACTGCATGATAAAGGTGCAATTTTCTTGACAGCAGTACAGATGTATGTCTGTACAGTTACAAAAGAGATCAGATATCACTGTGCTCAACCTCCAACGGTACCAGAGGAGTGACATAGATGAAACAAGGCCAACCTATTTTCATGTTTCTTGTCAGGTCTGTGTGATGAATACCTCTCCTCTCAGCAGTGAACAGAGTGTTACGGCGAGTTAAGTGGGGAGGTCTGTGATAATCTAAACATGCCCCAAGCATCTCGTATTTCACGAGCCAAAGTCTCCCTGAGCCCTGTCTCCAGCCGTCAGCAGTAAAAACTGATAGCAGAGAGGGACTGACTGACACTGAATGTGGAGGCTTGCAAGCACAGCAAGGCACGGACAAAACCTATTGCTAAGTCATGTCCTGTTATCATACTTGGGGAAGAAAATTAAGGATGTTAAATAACCAAGTTTACATGTTGACTTTGGGTCTTGAGCTTTAAACAAGAGCAACAGATAAGTGAGATAAAGTCTAAAGGAGACAGGAAAGATAGCACAAAAGATGAGAGAAAGAAAAAACAAAGACAAAGCAGAGAACTTGGCAGATGAAGACACATGAAGATGCTTGAACTCATAAACCCTATGGGATTTAGAGCACTATGGGAGTTGCTGTGTTTATAAGCCATGAGTGTTCCTCATTACTCTTGTTTGTTGTGGTCAAGCATAAATCTCGGTGTCATCTTTGATGCTCTGCATGAAAACTTTTATTCAACTTTTTGAATTCTGTTTCACTCTGACATTCATACAATAACAATTGTCCTATTGATACTGTGAGACAATTCTCACAAACATTCTTGTGAGTGCAGCTGATAAGTCTTTACAGAGGGATGGAGTCTGGGAATTAGGCAAAGTTTGAGGTAGTAAACAATAAATCACAAAGTCTATTAAATCACCACGTGTGAATGCAGCTGAGAAACATTCAGTGTTCCTTAAAGTTGCATTAATGTGTATTACATTTAATAAATAACTACAAGTAATATCAATTATCAACAGTTATTCTGTTCTAGTTTAGTCTTCTATAACTTATTGTTTTGGTTTTTATGACCTGCAGATTTATCAAATCAATCAATCTCACAGCTCCCAACAAGTCTGTACAATTGCAGTCAGCCATTTTCCACCTAGCAGCCCGGATAAACCCTCGGTATAGTTGACCCTTCCTACTGTAAGTCCCACCCCTTTTTGCTCTGCTCTCCAATAACAAGCGAGCAAACTTTCTCCGTTTCCTGTAAAAACAACATTTAAAGTCACATCTTAAGTTATGTTTGCAAAATACTAGCTAACTAGTGAACTAATGTAAGCAAAATGCTCGCTAACTAGTTAGCTAATGATTGATGTAGATTAGCCAGCAAGTTGGCTAGCATTTTGCCGACATTAACTAATTTAAGATGTGAATATAGGTTGCTTTTACAGGTCCCCGAGCAATGTCAAAATGAGGATTTCTTTTAAACACAGATGAGTCTAGCACATAGCATATCTAACAGGAAACAGAAAGGAGAAAGATGACCAAGGTTCCAAGCTTGCTCAACTGTCATTGGAGCGCAGACTGAAAAGGGGTGGGGCTTAGGAAGGGTCAGTTGCTGACAATCAATGTCACAGACACACTATAGTTATTATTAGCAGGTGAAGTTAGTTACAGTAAACACAGAGAGAACCAACCATATTCTAGTTATTATTATTATTATTATTATTATCATTAAAACCTTTATTTCAATTGGAAGGGCCATTGAGACCAAACACTCTTTTACAAGGATTCTCTGATTAAAATAAAACATAAAACCACATGAAATTTACCACATTCATCAATACATTATACAAACAGGCCAAGGACATCAATATTAGGGGAAAACACCAAACACCATTTCCCTGTCTGTCAAAAGAGATTTAAATTGATTAAAAGGGATTAGCCTGTCTAATTTTACAATAATTTTACAGCCGTATGCAGACTGTTCCACTTGTGTGGAACATAAGATTTAAGAGCTAGTTTCCCAATCACAGAAGGTCTAATAAATATTTATTAGACATTTTTCTCATGAATACGTTGATACCAACCAAAATTAAAGAGCCCAAACAATTAAAACAAGAAAATAAATATTGGATTTTCATTCATTGGTGGCCAGAAACAATTGCCTTCTGATTGAGTAGTCAAAGACAAAGGGACACATGACCAAAGAGACTGAGGTTAGTGTCCAGTGTGAAATCAATAGTCATCATTGACTTCTTTTTAACTAGTTGACTCTTTTCAATGTAACTTACGTGTTGCTTGTGTTAACTTAAGTAACTAACATACTTATTTTGTGCCTTTATCCTTTATCCAAACCTGTGCCACATGCAAAACTGATCCTAGTGTTACTTAACAGCAGTTTGAAGTGTAGAGCCACTGACCAAGCTGCTGTATTTGGAGAGTTGGGAGTGAAAACATGTTGCAGTGGACGAGATGGGGGACAAAATCTGAAGTCCTCATTCTTTGCAAAAATACTTTCTGAAGTTCAGCTGAAGCTATTATAAGCATGCTATGTTATTTTTAAAAAAATTCAGCTAGAAAACAGTCCAGAGAAGTGAATTTTGTGCAGTCTTTAAATGTTTACATGGATATGTTAATGTAAGTATGTTGTCTTGTTCACAGACAAAGTTAGGTGTGTATCCCTGAGGTCTATCAAACATGTGGAGTGCACTTCTTCCCACATAAAAAATTTGGAAAGCTAATTTATACAGTATTTAAAAACCTGTATTTATTTTACCTGTGTTTCCTGGCATGTCGGACATTACTGACACCAACTGTCAGTCAGTGGAATAGCATGAATAGCATGGTGACCCACAATATCCTCCTGAGAAAGTCTGAACTACCTTGTTTGCATGCAGAGCATACAAACAAAACTCGGACTGACTCATTAAAAATTTGCCCCATAGCACTACAAGTGTAGGGGGAGTACAAACTCCACCTTAACATGTAGAAGAAAAAAAAAAAGAAACTGTCTAGTTATGTAGTTCAAGGTTGGTGGCAATGTTTTTACATCCAGACGGACGGTTATTCTTTCCACTGTTTTTCTGAGGACTGTCCAGATACTCAGGCAGGAGTGAGAGTAAATGCTGGAGTTAAAAGCCATTTCTCACAGTTTAGTGACTAAGCAAATGTGTGCTGGCTAACTTTTTATTGCAACAGGTATATTCCCTCTGACATCTTAATGAGTGGGTATGCACACAGGGTTTCCAATCATAAAACAGTCACTGGGGAGACTCCTTTTCCAACCAGCCATCACCCTTTCAAGATAACAGTCCCATACAAATGCACATAGGCATATTTACTGGGGCCAGCTGTGTGCAGAGCTGCATTTCAGTATTTGGCTAATTTTAGCTTGTTTTTAGCCATCCTTGAAGCTGTTTGGACACATACTCTTACAAGCCAGTAACAGTTTGAGTTCCAGGTGTCTTCTCAGATCAGCCTGAAAACCTGCCTTGGCTTGTCAGTCTCATGAGTGAACAGCCATGATTTTTATTATCTGAATAAATAAGAGGAAAGTATGACGTAAATGAATGAAACTGAGAGTGGGAACGCAGCATTAGCTAATAAATCAGCATCTGAATATCAGCTAAAATGACACAATGTGGATTATTTATCAAGTAATTGGAGGATTTTACATTGTAAATCAACACAAGGTTTCTTCTGCTTCAAAATAAGATGGGAGAAAAAGAACTGTGACTGAAACTAGATGACAAGCAATTGAGAGATTATTAACAAGGAGCTGTTATAATTGTTCACAGGTTCAATACAAAAAGCAGAACAAACCATATATTGCACCCTCAGTTGAAATTTGGTGTCACATACTTCAATAATTAATGTTACACAACAGCGTTCAAGAATAAAACATGAGACGCTTCTTTTGCTAAAGAAATTGGAAAAGACATGAATCCTAAAAATCAGACATCTCCTTCATAAAAAAGCAGAATATGGAGTTATTACCAACCAATCCAATCATTGTACAGGTCTATATGGTTACACTGTGGCAGTCTGGTGTCATTTTTTAGGTGATTTAATGAAAGTAAACACAATGAGCAGTTGTGTGTAACAGCACTGCGCTCTGGCAGGTGTAGATTTATCAACATGACCCATACAGCAAGCCGCAATGTCCATGTGGTGTTTTTCATGTGTTATAAGACATATCATGTGGACAGGGCGGGGACTATTTGCATATTCATGAAGCCTTGAATAAATGAGGGTTAAGGTGTTAAGCTATATCTAAGCCATTTTAACAAGGTATTTCAACTTATTTTGCAAAAAATCCCCATCAGACACAATTTATTAGTTTTTGCAGAGAATTTTATTTTGGAGGTTGACTAGACTGTTTACAACTTTTTTTTCCAGCTGTATTCCAGCATAGTTTGTTCATCAGGGACTAAATGCTGACTAGTAACACCTATCGTGCTTTTCATTGCTGTTGCAGGCCTGCAGTGTGGCTGCTAGTGTGCCCCCACTAATTGTACATATACCCCAAGTCATTTTGTTGTGGAACCAGGCCTGATAATTTATTTACTGGTCCTGCTGACATTGAAAATCTGGGATGGCAATGTCGCTCTGCTTGTCAGTTGGCCCACTACTTTGGTCCAGACTCAACATATTACATTTTATACTTAATTATTCCAGAAGGGAGATTTGTTTTTGCAGCCAGTTCACTGAAACACACAGCTATAAACACAGCAACATACAGATAAAGACAAAAGGGTCCTCAGAGATGCATTCGCAATTCCCAGCACAGAACATAGTCAGTGAGGCAGTTTGTTTCAGTGCTGCAATGGCAGATGGGACAAAACTCCGACTGAAACGAGCTCTCATGGCAGTAATGTGAAGTGATAATTGAGCAGATGATCAGTGTCATTTGCCAGTGAGAGCTAGACGTGTGATGGCTGTCGTCTGAGAGTTTGGGTGTGGGAAAGCAGATGATTATAGAGGCAGTATTTGTGTGATGCTGGTAAGTTTGTTTTTGTTGGAGATGGTCAACATGGTGAAGAATCAAGGAACAGTCCAACAGGATGGGTTGAATGATGCCTTTTTGAAGCAAGGACAGGAGGGGATGACACAAACGCTAACAGCAAACAGCAAAACAAGACAGACTGTGATGTTGAGAGAAACGCTACTGACTTTGGTGATGCCCTGACTTTTCCTCTGCTTGATGGATTGCCATAAAAGGTTTCTGCAGTCAATCATGGTTCTCAGATGATGAACCCTAACAACTCTGGAGATCCCCTTGTCATGTAGTGTAACCATGAGGTTGACATTTGTGGTTTGTTATCATTGTGGAGTGAAATGTCTCAGCAACTACTGGATAGTAAGCCTGTTCTCATTCCCAACTCGTAAAATGCCGTCATTTTGCCACCGCCCCTCAGCAACTCATACAGACACGCATGGTACCCATTAGTGGCTTAAAGAGACGAACCAAGTGACTTTAATGGAAACCCATCCATGACCGTATGAGACACATCAGGCTTTTGACGTAGTATAAAGGAGGAGTCTGCGTCTGGAGGAGGTGAAGTGAATGAATGGCTCAAACACAGTAAGACACATGTGAAAACCAAAATGTTACTAATTGTTTAAAGGTACATAACATCATGCGCATCACATGACTTCGTGACACTTTCATGTCATGTGACTTCTGTTTTGCTCATCTTACTTCAGGGGTGTCACGTGACGTACATAAAGTACGTAATATAACATACTTACAGAATTCACATATTGTGTGTTTAATATAAGTAATATAAGTGTAATTACACTTTTACTTCTGCACATAGATGCATGTTGTTTGACAACTTTCATATTTGTAAGTGATGTTGACATCAGGTCACCTTTGGTTTATCCTCAGAATAACTACATGTTGTTTATTTGGGAAGAATTGGAACTGGCATCTAAATAAGGCCTTTAAGTGTCAAGAGTTTAAATCTTGACTTCTAAATTACACACCCTGGATTACATGTTTTTCTGCTTAGTCACAATGTGAAGGGCTTTCCAACTCTAAATGTGTAGGAAAATGTTGCAGATAAATGATCAAACTGCGGAAAAAAATAATACTTGCTCTTTTCATGATCCTGGCTCAAATCTGTTGCTGTAATCAGCTGATTAGTGATTAGTTTATTTAATCTTTGCTTATTTGAATGCAGTGTGTTGTGCATGAATATGGGTACAGTGACAAAGGCTAACAAATGTACTGATAAAATGATAAAATGCTGCACAATCAAGGCCAAAAGATTCAGATTTGTTGCACTCAAAGAGATCTGTGACCAGCAGACAATACCACCGTACCTCAAAGCAAAAAGTGGCTAAAATATAAACCACATTGGCTTAACTCCTTGATTATGCCTGTGTGTGCTCCCGTGGAAGACCAAAGACACAACTGTGGCCGCAGATATGGAAAAACACATGAAGTAGATTATAGAGTACTGCGCTCATATCACCCGCAACACTGAGAATATGAATGGGCCATTTTGTTCCACTTGTAATGAGGCCCTGACTATATCTTCCACTGATGGCACTGTAACAATGCTTTGCTTGAATAAAGTACCATAAAATATGGTCGATGAGTAATTTTGGCAGATAGCCTACACTGAACTGATTCTTCTCTGTGGTCAGGATTTTTTATCCCTCCTTCTTGAGTGTTACCAGTATTAAAGCTGACAGTTACGATGGAAAAGGTAAACGCAGTAGCAGCAGTAGCTCGCTATTTTCCATGTTCATCACCTCCCACAGTGTATGGATTGGGTGGTTTCCAACATGGTGGTTTTGGGTTACAGTAACCTCCAGCTGGATGGAGCGTTTTTTCCACGGTGCTGGTAAGCTGCGGTGCCTATGCGTCCCTCCGCAAGCTTCTGCAACAAGCCAATCAAAAGTCGTCATTCTTTAAGGCAGTACTCAAGTGGAAAAGTAGTGGAAAAACTTTTAGCTTAATATTTTACAAGTTTATTTTTTTCTTTGTGTTATCTGAGCCTTACTCCAGTTACTGATAGAGACAGTATGACCTTATTAATAGTACATCCATTCTCAACTTAGCTTAAACCTGCATTAACTTATATTTTGGTCTCTAGTGACTTAAGAGAAACTAAGCTTCAAACCACAGAGATCCAGTTAGAAGCTACAAATATACTGACAGCTGAACACACAGAGACTTTTAAAAAATGTCTTTCTCTCTGCTCTCCTGCACACAAGATGCTTTCCAGCACACATCAGAAAAAAATAGAAAGGCCAACTCATCCACTGGCAGTGAGAATTGAGCTGATCGCCTATTTTAGAGTGTTTCGCTGTGTTTAAAGAACGTGCATTTGGACCCTAATTTTGGTGTAAAACAGTATATGTCCCAGCCCTGTGATGAGCTGGTGGCCTGTCCAAGGTGTACCTGTCCTCTTGGACCGGTGTCAATTGGCAATTATGAATCTGTGCTAACAAAAATCACATGTGGAGTTCCTCAAGGGTCCATTCTCGGGCCTCTTCTATTTAACATCTACATGCTTCCCCTTGATCAGATTGGAATATCAAAATATTTCCTATCATACTCATGCAGAGGACCCCCATCTCTACAGTGTCAACACATGACTACAGTCCCCCACATTTGCTAAATAAGTGCAGTGAAGAAAACAGATTAGAAAGTGAAGCACATTAAATGGGTCCTTAAATCACTGCACTGGCTTCCTGTATGTCAAATAATAGATTTTAAAATTTATCTTCTTACTTGTCTACAAAGCACTTAACAGTCTCTGGCCTATATACATCTCTTCATTTTTGATTTACTTGTACAGTATGCTATGAAGCACCAAGACCCCTCAGGTCATCCAGAGCGGGTTGTTATTCCCAGGATCAAAATCAAGCAAGGTGAAGCAGCGTTTACTTTCTGTGCTTCCCACCTGTGGAACAAGCTTTCTGAATATTTTAAAGGTGTAGTTAGCAATGTGGGAGAAAAGGAGTAGAGAGGTTGTTGATATTTGAAGTGTAAATGAATACAGACCCATCCCTCCCTTCATACTCCACCCCGGGCTCTACCCCCGAAGCTCATGGACGCGCATTGCCATGGAAACGGCCGTAGAAACTAAAGCAGCAGTAAAGCAGCTGAAATAGCCAAGTTGTGAGTTAGCACACTGCTAAGCTGTGAAGCTAAGGTTAGCTGACCTGTCAGACAACTGTACCCACAACTCGACGGCTAATATAAATAGATAACATCACAACAACATGCTCCTCCGATCTTGGGCTGTTTTCCAGCCATGGCGAATGCAAAATATCTGCACCTAATATACTGTGTCTCTTTCTTACTCCAACTGCGCACACTACACGGCCTACTACTCCCCCTCCCCCTATGTCTGACCTGTGTACGAGTATGAACCGTCCCCCGGGTGTGAGGGGGTGGACCCATGTTTTGGTGGTCCGGTCCAAGCCACAGATTTACCTGCTGAAATTCAGAGCCCAGGCTGTGTATTGAAACCGGATTTTTTTTCCAGCATGCTCTCATAAGTGACAGCTTGCGGATGGTGAGGAGAAATATGGTGATTTTGACAAAAAGTGCGTAGGATAATATCGCTAACTATGCCTTTAAGGCTGCTGAACCAATCAGCTCATTTAAACCGTGTTTTTAAACGTTATTATTTGCTGCATCTTTTCAACAGTGTAGATACATAACTTCTTGTTAAAATAATCTGTAGCTATTGTTTTTATATTTAGTTGCTTTTACTTTTGTTTATATTGTCTTTTAAATGCAGTTCCAGTGTTCTCTTAATGTTTTATTTTAATTTATTTCTATGCTCCTGTAAACCACTGCAGTGTAAATAAACTTGTCTTGCCTTGCTTTACCTGATTGAGAATTGAAAGGACAGAGGGTGTCGCACACAGATTGTATAGCCCCATTTCTCCCACAGGGAGGTGGGCCTCACAGTTTGAAGACTTGCTCTACATCAGTTCCTGAAGGAAATATCTGTCTTTTCACAGCTAAAGGCTCTGGGCACAGGGCAGGTAGTGTGCAGTGGACTATTTTACTGAAATCAGCTGTTGCTGCATATAGCTGAAAACAAAGCTGATAAAGATGGTGAGAGTGAACCAAAACAACAAGCTCCATAGAGCTAATGGTTGGATGAATTCTTTGTTGGGTCATTGCTCAACAACACCCTTTCAAATAAAACAAGTCTTGTGCTCCATTGTTAATAAAAATAAATAAATAAATAAAAATCTTATTGTCTATCATACCATCAGACTTCAAAAAAGCTTCTTTCCTCAGGCTCTGAGACTCCTAAACTCATCATCATCACTCCATGATGAAAAATGGTTTTATTTTTAAAAAATGAAAATGTATTTACCAATTTTGTGTCCAAATTTTATATTGTGCATATATTTTTGTTCAGAGACTACAAACAACATCTCGTTATACAACCCTGTGTTGCGAAATGATAAATAAATGAACCTTGTAACCTGTTGTAACTCTTTGAATTCTGTTCTTAATAAGAGAGGTTGGCACCACCAAGAAGTCTTTTTTGTTGCTCCAACATCTGGCTGTCAAAGAATGCCAAATCCTGGCTGTAAGGAAGGGAAGCTGCTGGGTGGACCTGCAATAACATTAAAGACCATTATGAACATTTTTGAGTGACGTTGATCCATTGGCTTTTCCAGCTGAGGCACTCATACTTCTGTGAGTGAGACTTAAACACAGAGGTGGCAGAACAGCTGGGTTTACATTTCTAGTAACGGCTGTCTTTTGCTCTCAGATGCGTTAGGCCATAACAAGTCACTGGCAAGTGATGCTACAGCAAAATCTCCTGGGTGCAGCAGATCAACGAACTCCCGAATGCTAAGTATGAAGAGTGTGATTGTATTGGGTGGAAGGGGTGGGAGCATGTGTGCTCGTGTATGCACGTGCATGCATGCTGCCTGCGCACCCGCGTAAAGCCGATAGGGAGAGCAGCATGTCTGGAATCATTTAAACAGAGTGAGAACACATTCCTGCATGTGGAATCATTCCTCCCAATAGGAGTGTCATTGTTTCCAAAGACAGCTTTGCTTTCACCATGATTCAGGTAGCATTTTTTCCTATATATTTCATTTTTCCTGTCAGCTATACAGCTCTTAACAAAAATGAGTGAATCCAGGAGGAAGTTATGACTGTTCTGATCAAAGAGTTGTGATCGATTATCCAGTTTGGGGAGCCTGAAACAGAGGATTACAATAATGTAATGCCTTTGTGCATTATGGATAGACACTTTGTGAGAAGCATGCAGAGTGGAAAGCATATAGGAATGGAACAACAGCACTGAAATTAATCAACAAAGATAATCAATAATGAATAAGACTACTGTTATTTCTTTTTTTACTTGACAAATCCTATGAAAACACAGAAACCAAAAATGTGATAGCCAATTTCTTTCTACACCACTCAAAGCCACTGGTCTCTGTTGAATCTTTAAAATCTTTTCTCTATTAACTTTATATTAAAATACAAGTTTTATTCATGTTATTTAAAATAAAAATTTATAGTATTTATTTGCAGAATACCTCAGAACTCATAAACAGGAGTTCTTCTAACCTGGAGTCTTTTAACTTGAAATGGTGAGTTGAATGAATGTATTGTACGGGGTTCAGTCAACTCAATAAATAAAGTTTCTTAAGAAACATGATCAGCATATTAGCAGATGTCCCAGCATGCATTGTTTGAGAGTTAAAAATCTCCTGACCTCTTTTTTATAGTTTGAAGAAAACATATATGATGAAAACTTGCTGTGTGTCTCTAATACACTTGAAGAAAAGTGATGGTTTGTTTTCACAATAATGAAAACACTGCAAATCATTCATGTGGTTTGTGTGAAAAAGAAGAACTCACTCTTCAAGCTGGAAAAACATGACAGTTGTCAGTGTGACTGAAAAGCTGTTGATTCAACTTAATATCCTAAAATTATTGGACATTTTCTACTGACTGAATTAATATGAAGTCTATTTGACGAGAAGAGTTTATTTGTTTTCAGTCATTACAAAATTACCTCAACTTGTCTTTTCAAATTCACTGAATTCATTTTAAAGCAACCCAGACATAACTTTTCTTAGGTAAATAGTTTACTTTTTACACTTTAATTTCCTTCCACAGCTGGTTAACAGCTGAGTAAGTACAGTACAGTAATATATTTGTTGGTGATTATTTTCAGCTGAGGAGTAATACATATGGTGCTCTACTGGGTATTTGAAGCAGCAGGATGGTGGATGTGGGATTGACTCAAAATAAACTACACTGCTTATGTTTATTGTAATGAATGAACATGTCATCCAGTACAACAGCATGACTCTTTCATGTGTTTGTGATAGTTTGTGGGAAACACTGGAGCCCTATAGAAGAGAGGAATACATACACAACACAATACTTAGTAGATTCATTGTTGATTTTGTTTTGTTTTGTTTTTTTTTTGGGGGGGGGGTATGTTGACAATAAAATATTTATAAATATTAGGGGTGTCAAAATTAATCGTTTTTAAGATGCATCGCGATTCGGACGTGGACGATTCTGTATCGATGCAGTGACAGGACATAATCGATTGTAGCAGAGAGACGTTCCTTCTTAATTTTCCGGCAGCGGCTGGACAATAAAGTTATAAAATTCAAAATAACTTCCTGCTCGCAACGAGCGCCGTATCAACCAGTGTCGTAGCAACGTTAGACTGCTAGACTGCAGAAGTGTTTGTTTTGTTTTTGAGCATTGTCAGGAGGTGCTCTGCCTTAAGCTGAGTTAAGCTAAATGGAATAAAAAAGGCCGAGACGAGAGGATAAGCTCCACCTGAAACCAAAACGACCCGCAGCAGAGGGAGAGAGAGAGAGAGCGCGTGTGAGTACGGACAGATGCGCCGACTTGATATAAAAACTTTTTATGATCATGAAACATATCACTGAACACTTATGTGGAGTTTTTTTTTGTTTTTTTTTTTGCTCCAAGTCCGATTTGTTTTTAAATACTTAATAACTCCCCGCCGATTATTCATACGAAGGAGGAGAGAGAGAGCAGAGAGGAGGGAGGGGGAGCGTATGTGAAGTGCTGACTGATATAAAACTTTTTTGATGATAAATCCTGATGTTACTGAACAGTTCCCCGACTAAAATATCTGTGTCAGTAACGGACAGACAGACGCTCGTCTCCTCCATGAAACGTTTGTCACTTTATTATAAATCACTGAACTGTCCAGACGGTGTCTCTCCCTCTTCATCTCCTCGGTGTGTGTCCGTGTGCAGTTTGCTGTCTGCTGTGGTCTAAAACATCCTCACTGATGTTAACTAGATGACACTGATGTAAATTATCCTGCTTTCTTAATACAAAAACATGAATATCGCGCACAGTTTAGTCTGTTTAGTGAAAAAAGGTTGAGGATTTTTTTTTCTTTCAGAGGACAATATTTTTATTAAAGAAATAAACTATAATTAATAGTAATACTAAATAAATAAACATATGCATATAAATGAAGCATGCAGTGTGTTTAGGCATTGAAGACTTTTATGTCATGTTCTAAAGCACTTTAGGAACAATAAAAAGGGAGTTCATATTTATCTGACTGCTTGTATTCACTGATAGAAAAAGTAGATATATGCAGTAATATAAAAAATTGAGGATGCACTGCATCGTGATGCATCGTGAATCGTTGACTGGATAATCGTAATCGAATTGAATCGTGAGACCAGTGAAGATGCGCAGCCCTAATAAATATAGTATGTCATCCTTTAAAGGACCAGCGTTTAGGATTTAGTGATCTCTAGTGGTGAGGTTGTATATTAAAACCAACTGAATATTGCTTTCCCCTTCCAAATGTGAAGAAGAACCAAGGTGGCCACAAAACTCGCAAAAAGCATTTCCATTTCCGTTCCATTTCTGATGTAGTCTGCAAATTAGAATTACAATAGGAATTTATTTTAGTCTGCATAGAAATGAGTTCATGTATAAATCTACAAATTCATATACTGTACATAAATACACAACCTCTTAAAAAATGGCAGACACTCAAATAATGAAGTCAAAAAAATTAGTAAAGTAATTTAACATAACGTAGATATTTCTGGAGTTCTGAAAAAGATGTAGGCTGAAGTTACAGCTTATAACACTTACTTTTTCAACCACACATTATATTTAACAAGGTTAGATCAAACAAAACACACACACACACACGCACACACGCAAAACAAACACCAGAGGAATACAAAGAAAACAAAACAAAACAATACAACACAAAAAACAACTTCCTGTTCCTGTATCTTGTCCTTGTTACTATCTGATCATCCATTTTCATGTTCATTCGGTGATACAGAATAATTCAAATAATCAAATAATTCAATTCTCCTTCTTTTTAAACAACTTTTGGATAGATCCACTAGACCCCCCTCAGTTTTACACACTGTTCCTTTAAGGTCAGGTACCTTTAAGGGTAGATCATTTCAGTAAGAGATCTTGGCTGAAATATGCAGCTGTAAAACAGATTTTTTAACATCTTATAGGCTGATATTCTTTAAATAAATTTTGCTTTTGAGAACTTCATAATGTGCGGATATCGTAATCACAAGATACTGTCATTACACTCTTACAATATACAATATGTCCTCAAGTAAAGTGCCAAATAAAGCCACAGAGCAGTGACCAAAGTTTGCCTCACCATTTATGTCTCTTTTTTGGCACTATACAGCAGACTTATTCAACTGGTGGCCCGTGGGCTGAATCCAACCCTTTAACAATCTCAATCTGGCCCTTTGATCAATTATAAAAATAAATGAAAAAAAAAAAGAAAAGAGATAGAGGTGGCCTGGTGACTTGGTTGATGGGGCGTGTGCACCATGTGTTGAAGCTGCGAGTTCTCTGCGGCGGCTGTGGGTTCAACTCCCGCCTGCATCCCATTGCTTCGTGTCAGGCCCAGCCTTCCCCCTTTCCAGTCCTCACTTTAGCTGAAAGAAATAGAAAGAATTTCTTCAAATGAGAGCTTCTAAAAAAAAAAAGATCCTTCTCATCAATGTCGCTCATGTGATTGCCACAGCCACACAGAAAAGCCACATCACGTTCATCAAGATGACCACTCACAACAGAACTAACAGCAGTTTGCAATGTTCAGTGCAAAATGATGTATTATTATTAAATCAGTTTATCAATTTATGAAATCAATTCCAATCAAAGACGAAATTACAACAAAATCTCATTTTACAACCTCATTGTAAATGTTGTCAAATTGTCAAATAAATTACCTTTTAACCTTAAAACAACAAGCTACATCTAATTTAGAAAGGTGGTTTGTTTTTTCCTGTGCTTGTGTACATAATGTTTCTTTTCCAATTGTGGAAACTAACAAAGTGGAGAAAAAATAAAAAGGTGCATCGTTTTACACATTTAAATTCCTTACCTTACAGATCAGAAATATCAGATATAAAGGTCTGGCCTGTTGGCACTTTACTTTGGCCCTTCCAAAGAAGTAATTGAATAGACCTGCTGTACAGTCTGTATATTAGTCACTTAAACTTTTTAATTGTTAAACCTCACTATTTACTACCAAAATTAACATATAAAATTAATAAAAATTGTTTTCATTTGTTGTCCAGTTTAAGATAATGTCAAACAGTTTATAAGACACCACTAACCTTTTCCTCAGTGAATCCCATGATGGTAAATCATGTGTATTCATTCAGGAATAATGTACTTTTTAAAAAAAACTGAATTTAATTTGAAAAAACCCCCAATCATTTCTCTTTGAACTCAAAGCACCTCTGAAACCTGACGACTGGATGCACCACTCTTTGGCCCTGCAGTCTGAGAGCTGTAGTAAGTGGGCAGTGACTCATACCAGTCAAATGTATGGCTCTCCCTGTGGCGGCACGGGCGGCCAGCCACATAGTTGCCTGTGGTGGAGGCCACTGCACAGGCAGCACTGGAATAGAAGTTTATTACTGGCCACCAAGTCAAGCCCTGCTCACCAAATTGATACCTTGGAACAAATATAACGTAGAAAATCACATATAGGCATAAACTGTGAAGAAAACGCACACCCTGGCACGACTACTCTCGTGGATGGAGATGCAGACACACATGCACACACAGACACATGCGCACACACAAAAAGTTAAAGGCTATACTTTGAAAGTTCCTGTTTAGGTGTAAGTGGGTGAGAAATGTGGGCACATTGTTCAGTCGCTAAGAAAAGTTGCAATAGTTCAGCGAGGAGAGAAACCTAAAATAAGATTTGAGATTGAAGATTTGAAGGTTGGGATAAAAAAAAAAGGGTCCTTTGTACACACAACAAAAGAGACAGACATGATAGATGTACAAGGGAATCTTCAATTCATCCAGGAGAAACTATTTTCTGTTTCCAGAAATTCCAGGGTTTCATAGAAAGCTCTCATTCCTTTGACAAATGTGACAAGTGGCCCGTCAGCCCGCCATCATCTTGGTGTAATTGAAGACATGATGTCACATCAATGCCTTATTGCTGCAGCTATGTTACGGAAACCACTCTTACTTACCAACTTTCGCCAATACTGGGTGGTTTTGTTAGACAAGCTCCAGATATGTGCTCCACACTCACTCAATAACAGTCTGGGCTTAGGTTTGGCTCCAGACGTTTGGCCGAAGCTCCGTCACACTCAATAAAGAAGCAAATACAACTGACTGACAGACAGCTTTTATTGCACCGTTCAGCACTTCAGACAACACAGAAGAGCTGATAAGCTGGAATCTGATTTGTGATAAGAGAGTAACGCATCCCTGAACACAACCTTAACTGTAAATGCTGGCTGAAAATATGACTCATAAAAATGTTTCAACAAAGTTGTTTTGTGTTTTGGCTTGACACGTTGTAGTGTTGATGAGGTTATAACACTGCCAGCATCGGCTATTTTTCGCATCTTTGCTGTGAGAACTGCATGTGAGAACTGCAGTGGCATGAGAAGCATCTGAAATGCTGCTTAAAGGGCCAGTATGTAAAATTTACAGGGGTTTATTGGCAGATATTTAATATATATATTTGGAAGTATGTTTGCTTTAGTGTATAATCACCTGAAAAGAAGAATAGTTGTGTTTTTGTTACCCTAGATTGAGCCATTTAGATCTCCAGAGGGCACAGGCCCTCTTCCACGGAATCTGCTATGTTGCAATTTTTTCCATGTTCCACGAGCTAATCTGACTTGAAAACACACCTATAATCAACTATAAGCGATATAAATGATTGACCCTGATTTTTCCCCCAACATGATGAAATATTACAATCTCTCCATCCATTATATTTATTAGAAATAGTATCACTGGTGTTTGTGGTAGTTCTTTTCTTTTTAAATTACATACTTATTCCACATATTTGTCAGTTGTGTCCACAGAGAGGGAGAAAGATGAGCAGAGCAGACAGGCGGGAGAGAAGATTATCACACAAGTCCATGGTCTGATTTTTATCCAGGAAGACATAAAAAGCTTTAAATTCATGAGGTTATTATAAAGATTGTCTCTATGTGTGATATGAAAACAGCAGAAAAACATAATCGCATGCTGACTGGCAATATGCTTCTGTTGTTAATCCAGGCTGCTGCTCGCTCCAAAACTGACATGACGCAGCACTTTGCAGCACCTCCACCTCCTGTGTATCTCCGGGTGAGGTGAAGTGTTTGCAATCTGCAGGCTCACTGCTATAGATGCCAATAAATCCTACACACTGGTCCTTTAAATAAAAGTACTTAAGTATTATCAGCAGTAACATACTCTAAACAGACAGATTGTGCCCTGTTGGGTTGTGTCTTTATATGTGATTATTATTATTAGGTTACTGATGCATTAACATCATTGTGCCTGAGAGTTTGGGAGAAATTAAGACTTGATCTTCAAATTTGATTCTTTTTAGCTTTGCTAGCAGCAAGGCTCTAGGGATGTTGGTCTGCCTTGTGGTCAGTCAGTCCACCACTTTGGTCCAGAGTGGAACATGTAAACTACTGAATGTATCCAAATGTCTTTGGTGATCCCTTGAGTTTTCCTCTGGCACCACTATGAGGTTGGCAATTGTGGTTTAGAGTGAAATGTTTCACCAAATGAAGCAATAGCAAAAGTTCAGGCAGGAAGATTATTCTTTTGCATGTTTATGTGTAGTTTATTTCTCTTACCATTCTGCCTTTCACTACTCTCATGCATGCACACTCAGTCTCTCACTGCATTTCATGCATTTCATGCTGCTGGTATGTGCACCTTTCCTCCTCTCCATCACCACCCAGTCTGTAGATTGAATCAGCCTCAGCCAGTCCCACCTGAGTCATCAGCTACCACCACTAGTATCTGGGCTCCATGTGCTGCCCCTCAGGGCTCCCTGTAGAGTCTAAGTGCCAAAGACTTTCTGTCAAGACTAATTATTACATATCGACTGTATATTATAAAGTTGTCTTTACTTCATTCACTTGTCTTTCATCACTGAAATATTGGATAGATTACTATGAAATTTGGTAGAACCTTTCATGTCCATCTCAGAATGAAATGTAATATCTTTGACGATCCCCTGGCTTTCCACCTAGCAACACCATCAGGTCAAACTTTCCATACGTCCAATTATGGCAACCAGATGAGAATGGGTGAAATTCGTGGCAGCAGAGTTGGGGGTGGGTGTGTCATGTCAGAAGGATTAAAATAGAATAATTTAGAGTAACATCATTTGTTTTTAATATGATGAAGATCAGTTGCAGATTCTGAGGATCATATGATGCACAATGCCCTGATGCAGGTGACAGATGTGTTATAATCATCAACAGCTATGGTTGTCATTAAGCTGCTACATATATTATATTTTATCACAAATTCTCTCTGTCATCTGGTTTAAACTGATGAAATGACATCAACAGCCCATTATTTATTATAACCTAATCTGTGCAGCAGACAAGTGAATTTCATTTCATTTCCCTCTGAAATATAGTGTAGTAGAACTATAAAGCAGTACAAACAATCTAAATTGTATTTAAGTACAATGATTAAGGGAGGACCCTTTTGTCAGTCCAAAATAAAGTTCAAATTGAACGAATTAAGGTAATGTACTGAGTTATCTTCCACCTCTGGATGCCTGTGTGTAAGGAAAACAAGAAACTGAAATGATAAAACTGATCAATCATAAAATTTGTTGCCTTACAGTAAATGCAAAAGCTGTGTAATGCACAGATTGAGAAAGATAGAGGCAGTCTGCTGTAATTACCACTGTTATATTTTTCAGACTTTTAGATTTTATGCCAGCAAAGCAAAATTAAATTGAAACTTAAATTGAAACTGAGGAAAAGAGAAACTGGGAAATCTGAGGCAAAGCTCTCTGCTCTTTAAGCTTTAAGAGTCAATAAAGTTGCTGCCCACTTCCAGGCTGCACTGATGGAGTCACTGGGCACATGATTACTTACGGACTCCCTCCCTCTGCTTGATGAGGTGAGCTTAATTTGGAACTGAGGGATTTTCTAATTGTTGGTTTGTTTGCTGAACAATTTGTCTTTCATTCAGCAAACCCTGACAGAGACCCCTAGTGTTGGAAACCTACAAGTGCACTCCCAGGCCCACAGTGTGGTGTTTATGGTGTGTGGTGGTCCGCTGTGAATGTGGCGTGTTTTGGGATGAGCAGATAATTGACAGAAAATAGACACCCTGGGGACAGGTTGTACGGGGTGAATCTCATTCAGCTGCAAACTCTCACAACTCTGGAGGCTCTAATTTGATTTGGCTGCAAGTGGATTTTTCCAGAATGCCTCATGGAAGTCCTCCAAAATTAACTTCCTGGATATTCTACAGGGCCTCTGTGTCTACATCCATTCTCATACCCAAACGGTGCTCTGGCCAGCTTTATGGTGGTGGTGCTGCGCATTTGTCAGGGTATTATAGAAATATGGAAACACACACAGAGAAATAAGAAACAGAAGTGAGGGGTTGAAGAAAGTACAATCAAGAAAAATAGTGAGAAGCTGACAGTATTAGTGTCAGTGCTATAGTCAAGCAGTGGAAGTAAGAAAAACCTGTGGTGACTGTGGTTCCCAACATGGGGGACAGGACCCAAACCAGCTGTCACAAGATTAGTTTGACAGGTCGTGAGTTGATTACCAGGAACAGAAACTAACATTTTCTTTTGTCTTGCACTGTTAATTACTGGATAATCTGACTTCTTCAGGGTCCTGTGGAAACCCTGTATCTGCAGGTTTTTATGAGCTGAACTGAAGTTTGTCACAGCATTTTCAGCAAGTCTAATGTATTTTAAGTGGTTTATATAAGATATGAGGTTGGAAAAAAAAGAAAAGACATTTTAACCCTACAGTTTATCTGACAGTTGATGTTCACCAATTTTGGCGACATGTACTTTTCATTGGGCAGCAACTAAAAGGAGTCAAACTAAAGTATTTTAAAGTTAGTTTATCGGTTCACTCTGACTGAAAACTGATACAACAGGCAGTTTTAAAGAAATATTACAAATGTTAAAAGTCTTTTTATGACTAAAACTTCAGGAAATGCTCTAAAAAAAAGTGATTCTGAACAATGGGTCAAGGACACCAGTCTGTGCAATGTTTCTTTTACTGGACTGCAAAGACATCCTCTGACAAGACCTGTTCATCCATCCATTGTGCAGTGAACTCCAGCCCCTTGGTCAATGGCACTGAGAGGAGAATTATCCTAACATACATGTTTTTTGACATGAGTGTTTATTTTGGCTGAATGAACGTATGGGTCATTCATTAAGTTCATTTTTCTTAGAGTGGTGATTCATTATTATCATTATTATTATTTTGAATGGTGTGAATAAAATTCAGTTTCAGTTACACTTAGTAAGCTTAGTTTTATTTTGACAGCTTATATTTACTGAGTGTATTTAAATGTCTTTACTTCACTGTGCAGAATGATGCATGCACAGTTCATTTACACATTCATCTGCTGGTGTGGGAAAGTCCCACTGTGGTCACCTTAAATCTCTGCAATTTACACAAGTGTGATGTGGAAAGTTTTCTTTTAATTAGTCACCCAGTTGTATATAGTAACATGGTGCCGTACTTTCAGGCACAGTGATACTGCTTCACTTTTTTCGAATAAAAAACTAGGTTAAACATCTTGCAATATGGAAAAGGGACATGCTTTGTTACTCCACCCCCTTGTCTCTGCCTCTTCTGCTTTCTCTCCCCCTCTTGCTCCCTCTTTCTCTCTCTGTCTCTGTCTCTCTGAGAAAGAGGACATTGTTTCTTAATTAATACACCATGTGTTTGGAGCACACAAGACTGAAGGAGGTGCAATGTAGGAAAGATTAATAGCTGAAGATGTCCCCCACACAGCCCATCAATTAGGAGTTACACATATTAAACTTGAAAACTTCCTGTGCTGCTCTGCTTGTTACCTAAAAGAAAAAGAATACCAGTGGGGAACCTCAGCGGGGCGCTTCAAAAATTAACCAAGAAAAATGTTACTACATGTAGTTATTAGAACATTTTGGGAATGTTACAGTCAATAAAAACATTTGCACAGCATTCTAAGAATGCTGTGGGAGGGATACCTAAAAAAAAAAGATACCAGCAGGGAACCTCAGAGGAACGTTACAAAAATTACCCTCAACTTAATATAGTTGCCTTTTAAGCCTTTTAACCTTTTAAGAATGTCTTGTTGAACAAAAGCATTTGCAAAATGTTCTTAAAATGTTGAGTGAGGGTTATCACATGGAAATCTGGAGGGAACATTCTGGGAATGTTATGGGAACGTTATGTGTAGCTGGATAAGACTTTCCTCTAACACAAAAGTTATGTTAGAGTCTAACTTTATCTGTTGACCCACTTTCTCCCGGTCCACCACATATGTGTGTCTTTGTCCATGCCAGTGTCTTGCACAGAGGTAGTTGTTGGCTACTGTTATGGCAGCGAGTGCAGAGAAGCAGCCAGCTGAAGACAGGAACTTGGACAGATCTGGCAAATCTTGGACTACACAGTTTACGACTGAAAGCAAATAAAGTCTGCAGAGAACAAACGACGGGGTGCTCAGCATGTTTATACAAAAGCTCATTAGTGTGAGATCAGGTCGAGGTTTACAGCCAACCTCTTCCTTCTCCGTGCCAACTATACAACCTGTGATTATTTCTCTTTAAGTACAAGCCTGAGACCTACAGCACTGCGTCTTTGCCTTTAAAGACTTGTTGCTATTTTTTCTTAAGGGAGAGGAGTGTTTTAAGAGATGATTTCAGTGCTGTAAGGCTACCTCCTCTGCCACAGACAGACATCTGTCCTGCACATTGCTGCAGTTTAGCGAGGATGTGCATCATCTGGTGCTGCGTTTTGGGGTGCTGCTTGGTTGCCAGTTAAATGAATTTCCATTCACCAAAACATTTGATACTCTAACAGCAGTGGTCCCTCGCACTCATTTTATGTTTAGTTAATTCTGTTGTGTGTCTGTTGAAATTACACTGTAAAAAATGTTTTAATTAAAAAAAAAAGTTAGTGTCCAGGCTGCCTTAACATTTTAAGTTGACTGATCTGAAAAAGACAAGTTTCAAACAAGCTTCAGCATATTAGAGACATGGGGTGATCTTTTTTTTTTTTTTTTTTTACAGTGAAGACAACCAGTGAGACTGGAGTGAAAGTAGAGGACATGTTTGGGGATGATGTGAGTTGAAGCCGGACTCCAGCACGAGGCTGATATTGTGTTATTTGACAGATGCCTGCCTGCTCTAACCCATCACCCCAGCCTCCTCTCATTTCCCTCCCTCCTCACTGTGGAGGAGCAAAGCACTGCAAAACAAAGGAAGCGCTCTGTATCTCAAAGCCAGCGGTGATATCATGGAAAAGACTGACAGTCAGTCAGGTGTGGGAGAGAGTCAAAGGATCACTGCTGCTCCCTCAAAATTCACAGATTTTTTTGGCAAAGTGGTTTATATTAAGCTTGGATTCATATGGAATTCATTCAGTGCTTTCCTCTCCTACATGTTATATAAATAGTTCATAAAATCAGTAATGTAGTTTCATCATAACATCTTGCTCATATTTCTTAAAAATATAAGGAAAGACTAGTTGAAGGAAATCACAGAAAACATGGGTTAGAGGATGGATTCAAGTCTTTCCCAAACCTGAAACTCTGCACCATTCAATTCTCTGTTATTGTAGTATAAAAGGTAACAAATGTCTGAGGAGGAGAAACTACAAACATTGCAGGAATACTACAGGGGAGCTTGGGAATTTTCCTCACAGTAAAACTGTTGCTCAGCTCAGGACCATGAAAGCAAAGCTCTCATTTCCCGCTGACTACTGTGAAAGAGGATCATAAAATTGACTCCATCTGTAATTTTATGGTGAACTTTCCAGTCACCAGCAGCACAACGGCATTCCTCTGATTAAGTTCTGTTAAAATTCACTTCAAGGCACATATTGCATAGCATGACTTATGGGTAAATTTGCCTTTTTGCGGCTCACTGTTTCATCTGCATGTCTCTGTAAAATTCTTAAATGAGGCAAGTTTGGCCACATTGGACAGTGAAGAGAGACTGAATGAAAAGTCGTAGCATGACTTGGATTTAACACACATCATCATGGGTATTTGCCTTAACCTTATATTTCTGAACCTTTCAGACACCTTTGGTGTATCCTTTAATAATAGTAAGTCCAATGATTTTTTTAGTTGATTTACCAAGAATTTCAATTTTAATTCAATCTTAATTATCCATTAGTTATTCTATAAATGAAGATTGGTTTATTTGTCATGGGGAGTCATGTGGAGTCCTCATCCTGTGAAAACAGCTGTCTAAATTCTGAGGAAATAACCCTGATGGTGTGGTCAGGGTTATCTGGACTTGGAGTTTGAGATGACTAATTTATAACAGAATGGATGTGTTTTCAGCTGGAGTGATGTGGTGGTGGTTAAAAAGAGTGGGTGTTTACCCAGCAGGGAGAGTCTAACAGAGAGATGCCATTATTTGTATTATAGGAAATGTAAGATCCACTGTATTTAGAGCTCGGTTTGTACTAGAGGTTTTAAGTTGATCTCAGCCTCTGCTGCTTGACAACTTTCTGATAATCTGTCTCTTACAAGTCCAGCGTCCTTATGAGAGTGCAATAGTAACATGCTACAGTGTTTGTTTGAGGGCAATTTTAGTCATAGTCTTTTGATTAAAATGCCATTTAGATTTAGTCATATTTTAATCATCTGAATTGTTTTAGTTTTAGTCTAGATTTAGTTGGCTAAATATGAGACTTAGTCAACTAAATCAACAGCAGAATTTAATCAACTAAATTCTAATGAGTTTGCCCGTGCTCTTTGTAAATTCAACAGAATCATATTTGATTGCTGAGTCTCGTTGCCACAACCTCAAATAGTGAAATCCGCAATAGTACTAGTGAGTAATAGTGAGTACCGCAAAATAATGACAAAATAAAGAAATAGAGAGGGCAGAGTCGCTGCATATACAGCCACCACCACACACCTCTAGTGGTCCATAAGTGATGATTCAAAGGGATTTATATATATGTTTATATGAGTATATACATTTTAGGAAAATTTAAAGTGTAAGGTGTGGCTTACATGTTTCTCTAAAACATCTCATTGTGTACTCCTGGAGCCTCAGGCCAGTGTCAACGCATAACTCTGGTCAACACACAAGACTAATCATACCAATGATGAGATATAAGATACATTCTGGTGTTAATGTGACAGGTCACCTAATACTGAGTAACACCTGTTAAACTACTAGATATTATAAATCAAAAATAACATTAAATCCCATAGCTTTCTGTCATTGGTGCTGATCAGTGTTGGGCAAGTTACATCCAAAATGTAATACATTATATATTATCAGTTACTGTCATTTGAAAGTAATTAGTTACATTACAGTATTACTGTCTCTGAATTGTAATGCGTTACACTACTTTTGCATTACTTTTGAGTTACTTTCACCAAAATAACCGCAGAAATATGACTAGGCATTCTAAAATGCTAAAATGTAGTTTATTGCAGCTGATTATACATTAAGTGGAGGGTCATGTAGCATGATGACTGTCTAAAAAAAACTGAACCTGAGGTGCACAGATTCACTTCTCCTCAACAGCATGTGGACTCGCCGTTTAGGTTGCTGACCGCATGGCCCACTCTCTATGACAACGTTAGCTTACCTTGTCGTTGCTGGTGTTCACGGGGATTTTGTTGACAAACTCTCTTAACGCCGGCGACTCTACCGTTGATAGGGGGTGCATGTCTTCCACAATATACTCTGCCACCAGTCTCCTCACTACTCTGGCTTCATGAAGCATGGCAGACCGAGAGAAACTTAACTTTTGTTGCTTTGTCTTTCCCGTATGCTCGTCCTCGGTTTTCTTTCTCTTATCCGCAGGTGCATCTCTCTCTCTCTTTTAGCTTAGTGTTAGCGTGGCACCGGTCCAGGTGTTTCTTCAAGTTACTAGTTTTATGTTTTTGAAGTAGAGAGTTCCCTTCCCTCGGTGTCGCACACAGATTGTACTTGACTATTATGTTCTTGTCCTTTTCTCTGATGAACTGAAAATAATAGTATGTCCATCTCGCAAATGTAGAATCCGTGTCTTTAGTCATCGTAGCGAATTCCAGCAACAGGAAATGACTCTTACTCGCGTTTTTTTTTCTGTTGTCGGGATGTCTCGCGGTGTTGGTGAATTCTTAAAAAAACAACACCTAATCGGGTTAAAATGCGTTGTAACGCGCGTTACTTAGATTGTAACTGGTATAATATTACAGAAATTTTATTAGTAATGCGTTATATTACTGCGTTATAGAAAATACTAATCCAATACTGTAATTGCGTTACTTTTGTAACGCGTTACTCCCAACACTGGTGCTGATTACTTTTTTTTATACTGATCATAAATATTTTATGGTAATTTCAAATTCATAGAATTGAAATGTTTTATTTATTTGTTTTTCATGACCTCTCAAGGCCCAGTGCAGGGCCTTCACAGCCCACACTTAGGGAATCACTGTCCTGATGTACACATTCATTAACTTGTCATTAACATTAAGTATATTACATTTCTTCAAGCATATACTTATGTTTGTTACATATTTGTTTCAATTTGAAAATAGTAAAACTTTACACATATTATCTTTAGTGTGTCAATCGATCTTTTAATTTATGAGCTAAGATTAGCATCTCTGGTTCATTAACCTCTTGAATCAGTACAGTACAGCGGTGGTTTCTTTTAAATTGTATTGTATTAATGTATCAAGTTTGGAGAAAAAACACCAGCTGAGGTTAGCTGATAAAATAACATTAGCTTTACAAACAAAAACATTTAAGGGTTTACCTTTGCTTAAATTTTGGGGTGACTCGTCTACAAATGAGTTTGTTGTACTTTTTATGAAAGCTTTGGTTTTCCTCGACGCCAAATGTGAAATTTATCTGCGCATCTGTTCTTCTCTGTAAAGTTTATGAGACAAAATTGCATGGTAATTAACTTCCCATGTGGATCCGTACTATTAAACTGTGAATCTATCCTCCCTACCACTAAGAGAGATTACTTTGAATTGGATCTCTTCCCAACTTGTCCCTTCATAACATTTTTGTCTTGGTTTTATTAAGTCAGCAGCTCCCGAACAGTGACCCACTGACCCACTGGTGTGCTGTGAGGCAGGCTCAGGTGTGCCGCGGGCTTTTGTGACAACCATACATTATTATTGTAGTATACAGCTATACAAGAAGTTAAGAATTAATTTTTAATTTACTATATTTGTACTTTGGATGCACTAATTTCTCAATGCAGAGGAAAATTACGCCCCCTCCCCAAAAAATCTTAAAATTTTTAAAAGCCCTGTGTCAGTGCAAGACTGTGATACATCCCTGCAAGACCCTCACTGACTAATATCTTATTTTTTTTCCCACCCATACTTTGGGAACTCTCTGGCTGTGACAGGCTAATACTTGTTGCCTCTCTTGGTGAGGTTGGTTGTAGAGGCTGTTGTGCATGAATACAGTTGTGCCTTCAGATTCTGGCTTGCTCTTTGGTGTGCCTTGGGCAGAGAAAGTTTGAAAACCACTGGATTAAGTCATAAATTTTGTCATCATAAATAAGTTGTTTCTGTTTAGTTATTGTCTTCTTTTTGTCAGTGAAAAAATTTAGATTAATACTGACATGCCCTAAACCTGTCACAATAACTATTTTTTAGATTAATAGTGCATCTGCCTATGGGTATTTGAACACTCATTGTGATGAACATAGAATTATCACCAGATGTGATGCTCAGTGTTTTGGTTTTACCACTAGCAGCTTTACTGTTTTGGTTCTCTCTCACTGATCTCATTAGTCTTGTTTTTAACTACAGGAGGAAGCTGTTTTAGGTGAAAAGCTCTAAAAAACCCACAGCACACAACCTGCTCAGGACCAAACAGCAGACTGACAATGTTAGTGAGCTAGCTAGTGATCAAAGTGGAGCATTTAGCAGCTGAACAACCAGATGTTTTGCTCAGGAGAGTGAATATCGGACTTACATCCATCAGGTGGACACAAACACGTCTTCAAATGAATGATAATATTGCTCTGTAACTCTTGGATGTGTAAGAACTGTTTCAGTTCACATTATCATATTTGTAAGATGATATGCTCAGGGGCATTTCCAGACTTTTCTGACTGGGGTCACTCAAGTGGAGCACTGACTTATGCAGGGGTGGCGTAAAGTATGTCCATGAGCACATGTGCACATTAATGTACCATTTCTCTACTTTAATTGCACTACAGTATCTTACAGTTTATTACATTTCTGTGTTTAAAATTTTATTTACAAGATAAATGACCCTACCAATCACAAAACAACAGAGTAGCACTATACAAGTATAATATAAAACTTCCATACTTTGTTCTTTAAGAAATTTTATCTCCATTGTACCTCTTTCCTACTACCCCAATTCATCTTCCACACTCCATCATGAAAAATACTTGATTTATTATTTTAAAAAGTTAACTTGGTAAAAAAAATATTAAAAGTAGCTTGCATACCAAAGAAAACAATTCACATTTAAAAATGCATTAATATTCATCAAACAGTCAGTTCAAACCTGCCTCTCAGTGTACAGATAACCAATCAAACTTGAGGATAATGGGGTGGCCTTTATCAGATTCCAGCCTAGGCTAAAAAAAAAATCATCAATCAATATTAATAATACTCTTTATTAAAGACTACTGTTTTAAGTAGTAAGACACACTTACATGAATAACACTGTAGTGTGTATGATCAAGATTGCTCACTACATGTGTCTCTTTAATGTCTCAATGTGAGAAGCATGTGTCTCTACAAGAAGTGTCTTCTCACACTGGATGGAGAGCATGTGTGTGTCTGTGAAAAGAGAGGGTGAGACAGTGTCTAAATCCATGCCTTGTCTAAAAATGTAAAGGTGTTTGAGTTCATGTCTGCATGTGCGTGAGGAGCGTGTGTGTAAGTGTGTGTGTGTGTGTGTGTGTGTGTGTGTGTGTGGGTGTGCGTGTGTCTGTGTGTTTCTGTGTGTGTGTGTGTGTGTGCGTTAGCAAGTTTCAGAGCGTGAACCTCTCCTGGGGGACTTCCGCTGCTGCTGTTATTCTTTGCAGTGAGATGGAAAGCTTTTCCCAACATCTGCACAACATATCATCATGGCAGAAAAAAGGAGGAGGATACTGGGCTGAAACTTTCCTTTGGATTTCACTTTATATGACTTTTCCCTCCCTGAGATGCCTGGTTTAGTTGAGGAAACCTGAAAAGTTCCCAAAATGCGATTCATTTATAAAACTTTTAGAACCATAAAGGGAAAAATGTGGTGACACACTTCTGGTCAGAGCGGGAAACACTTGTTAGTACACTTGATGGCATTACTGGGATCATTAAAAAGCCACGCAAAGTTAGGGGCAGTAAATTTTTGCAGTACCCAGTGAAGCGACAAATGCTTTACATCAGACTGTTACCGGACCATAAATGTGGTTAGAGTTTTCATTTGACACCTCTTCATCCAATATAGTGTGGATTTTTATGTTTCCAAAACCAGTGAGTGATGAAGCTTTGTGCTAAGTACAAACCTGCTTGGTTTGTGTCTGCAAGACCACAGTCTCAGAAATAAGGGTTCCAAAAGGGTTCTTCCTGAACAGCTGAGGTTCTACTCACAACCATTTGCTTGTGAAGAACCCTGTTTTGAAGAGAGGGTTCATCAAGGGTCACTTGTAATCCAGAAAACCCTTCATGGAAGAAAGAGTTCTTCAAAGATTGTTGAGATCCTTGAAGAATTCTTTCCTCAAGGGTTCTCTGCAGTACAACCCCCCTGAGTGGGTTTGAGATAAAGCTCTTGTAATAAAAAAGGGTTCTTTGTAAAATCCTGTGAGTGGGCTCTCGATAAAACCCTTCCAATATAAAAAGGGTTCTCAGTAGAACCCCCTGAGTTGGTTCTAGATAAAACCTTGGAATATAAGAAGGTTCTCAAAAAAAAAACACTGGCTGGATTCTAGACAAAACCCTTGGAGTATTTATAAGGGTTCTCAGTTGAAGCCCCTGGGTGGGTTCTAGACGAAATCTTTGTAATATAAAAATTCCTCTCTATGGAAAACCCTGGGTGGGTTCTTTTTAGCACCCTCAGAGGGTGGAAATGTTCTTAATTGAATCCCCAGACAGGGTTTTAGGTGAAACCATTACACCATAGAAAGGTTCTCTGCCGAACATCTCATAAGTAGTTCTGGGTGAAACCTTTCACAGAACTCTCTCTCTCTAAGGGTCCTAAGTGGAATCTTTATAAACAGTTCTTTCAGGAACAACCATTTTTGGTTCTAGTTACCACCTTTGTTTCTCAGAGTACATTTAAAATGGCAGGATTGTGCACACTGTGCCATGTGATATCTGTTCACCAGCAGCTCTTAAACTGGAGCCGTCAGGCTGGAGTAGCGACCTGAGGTGTAAGAAGACGAGGTACATACAGCTTCTTATCCTTCCATCAGCTGCCTATTTTTTCCCTTTACGGTTTTACTCCCCCTTCTCTTTTTCCACTCACTCCCTCTGTGTTTTCCCTCATTTGCCCTGAACTGCAGCAGCGCCCCCCTTTTACCATCTCATGCACTCTCTCTTCTCTTATTCTCCTCATTTGTCTTCAACTAATGCCACACACCCACCTCTCATTCTCTTCTCTTCTTTCTTCTCTCTCTTAACCTGCTGACCCGCTTTTCTTTTTATCTCTCTCTCTGATTCTTCTTCACTCCCCCCTCCGTCTCCAGTCAACCCCCCGGCCTCCCCTCTTCGCTATGACTCTTCCACTTTCCCATGACAGAAGCAGGGGCGGGAATCAAATGACCAGCTTCTCTCCTTTCACCTGGTCTCTGAGCTTGAGCTGTGAAAGAAAGCTTTGTCCCCCGAAACCCTTCATCGCCTCTGGAGGTATGTCCTGTGTTGTCCATACAGGAAAGGACTTTGGTTTGACTGGAATTTTTGGGGCCCATGGGAAAATGTGAGTGAGTTAGGGCCTTAACTCTCCCTCTGACATCTCCTCCCACAGAGCATGCTGCGTCATTAGGAGGAAAACCTCTTGCCAGGAATTCAAAAGAAACCTTAAAGGAGCTATATGTAAGAACTGGCCACCTGTTGAATTCATACTCCAAACAAACTCGGGCAGCATATCACCAGAAAATTGGGGTGTCCTCCACTATAGTAAGAAACGAGGAAATGCACTGTCCCCTCATATAACACCTAGGTCAGCAAACGTAACACTTTCAGTAACATTGTACAGTTAGCTGCCTTTATAAGCTATTTCTAAATCATTAATGTTAGCATTAACAGGTGTTTACTCACCAGTAAAAATTTCTAGGTACTCCCCTTAAAAGAAATCAGATTACTTTACCAATTGCTGCAAATAAAAGTAATTGAAAGCAACTTTTACATTACTTTTAAATGTCTGCTTCAATTGACCCTTCCAATGTCCTGCCCCTTTTTAATCTGTGTAATACCAGTTCTTCTAGCTATCTAATCTACATCAGTCGTTGGCTAGCTAGTTACATCTGATAGCTAATGTTAGCAAAATGCTAGGTAAGAAGCTAGCTAATCAATTGCTAATCAAATAGCAATTGGCAAGTTCAAGATTTGACTACATACATATAATTTCTACAGGTGCCTCAGCTCTTTTAACATCTTCAAAATGTGTTTTTCTTTTCTAACACATAGTACATTGAAGTACAGGAAACACGGAGGGAGAAACTTGACAAAGGCTCCGCTGGGTACCAAACTTGCTCAACTGAGCTAAAAAGAGCAAAACTATTATTTTAGTGTAGCTAAAGCCTATTATTTTAGTGACAACTGTGAGATTTTTATTTATTTTACCCACTATAACTGACAGGTACACCCATTATGATTGACAGGTGTTATTAATACTCCTGACCACCTGGGGCAGCATCAAATAGCGTTCCTACTGTAAGCTACAGGTTAATTGGCTACAGACAGTAGGATCTGGTAGAAGAAGACAGCAGACAGTGCTGGGTATGGGTTAACCAAGGGTTACAGTGTTAATGAATGATTATGTGATGAACAGTTTATATTGTTCTATGAGCTCATTTTGCCAGAACTGTTTTGTGCCACCTTAAGGTGATGATGTTAGATAATAACCCAGAAAATCTGTGAAAAATCTGTTTGTCTGCTACATCTGCTGTCCCCAGCAGATATCCACTATATTCAGATAAGACAAAAGTAACGAGTAATAAGCCCATTTAAATTTCAGTAATAGCACTTGCATTACATGTCTAGTTACTGCCAGAAGTAGTTGAATTACAGTAAAGTGTTACTCCCAACACTGATTGTAAGAAAAAGGAAACAATGTCTCCCATAGGTATTTCTTTCTTTCAACAAACAGTTAAATTAGCAAACATTAAAACTGTTAGTAACATCAAACAATTAGCTACCATGTTAAGCTATTGCTAAATAGCTGACATTAGCATAACAGCTGTCTAGAAAAAAATGCTGCAAGCTCAGCACCAAACTTAATCACTCGCCAAGAGCTGTCCAAAAGAGATGTCAGCAGCAGAAGGCAACGTCAATGTTTTTGCTTCTCTTTCTATCACTTCTTTCTTTGCCACCGAACATGGTCTCTTGCCCTTGTAGCAGTGCTACTTCTTCGTCCTCTCATATTAGGCTGAAGGCAGTTTCATAGCATTTGATAAGAATACTGTATTTCTTCTTTGCTCTTAGGAGCCCAAGCGATGAGTTGTTAAGTGTTCTTTCAGCGTTCCTCCATCAAAGTGAATGAATTAGACACAAATACCTTATTGATTCTGCAGGTATGTGTTTCTGACAACATGTCACTTTTATGTCCTTAAAACACTTTATTTTCCTGTTTTGATAGTTTGTCCATTGTGACATTACTGTAAACTAATTACATAGCCGTGGCAGAGCGGAGCCGTCTCTATTTTGATTGTCATTTGTGCTTATGCAACCTTTTACAAGAAGTAAAAAACAGGCTGGTTTTAGCCCCACTTCCTATGTTACTGTTTTATGCTGTTAACATGGTTCATTATTAGAAGGTAGATCAGCTCAATTTAAATGTTGAATTATTAACTTTAAAATAGCTTCTGCTCCAGCAGTCATTTGAGTTCTAAAAGCAGGCATTTTATGGTAGCATATTATTTCACAGTAAAAACATAAGTCACCATCACTAAGACTCTTTTATTATTCACTTCAATCTCACTGTCAGCATACATGTAATTTACTCTGTAACATCATTATGTTACCTGTGATGAAGTGTTTTCTACAGAGGTACTCTACATATATTGACTAGTCATGTCTCACAGTTTAGATCATCCTCTCTGCAGATTGCCTGAGGCCACAAATGCGATTTTTAGGCATGAATCTTTGAATGGTTTAAACTTCTTACTTAAAGCTCCCTTAGAGTGGCTATAATGAATATTCTTATAATAACAATGTTTCAAATGACAATGTGAAAACAATGTGACAGTGTGGAAGGTGCCACTACTGATGAGAGAGAATTGTCACCCAAATCCTTAGTTTCTCTTGGTTTTATGGACGGAGCTTTATAAACAGTATATTATAGTCAGTTTCTGCTCATTGTTTTTTTTCTTGTCAACCTGCAATTTTATTGTTTTGGTTCAGTCTCACTGCTCTCACAGCATTGTTTACAGCAAAAAGGCATTAAAAACCTATCCCAGCCTCCCCAGTACCAAATAGCAGACAGATGCAGTTAGCAACTCAAAAGCCAGATGTTGCCCTCAGGAGTTGGTTGAGACCAAAAACAAATGAATGATGCTGTTGTTCTGCAGGATCTATGTGCTGGATGTGTAAATAAGCAACTGTTTGCTAACAAGTTCACTATCTCAACTTAAAAGGTGACTGACAATGTTGTAGTGACAAGGTTTTGCTGGCCCCAAGTGGCCAAAAAAAAAAATCTGCTATTGCACATTTAACATATTGCTCCTATTTAACCCCCAAAGATCTTAAAAACCCCATTAACTGAACTGACTTTGAAGGGTGAATAATACAAGAATAAACCAGGGAAGAACAGAGCTTTACCTTACCTCACACAGGCAAAACACACCGGAAAACATCTGGTATTTTCATATTCAGTAATTAAGCCAGCTAATTTAATTAAGTAAGGTAATTTAGCTTTTACTGTTTGGATAAAGATATAAATGATAGAAATGTTTTGATGCCTCTGACTGTGCGCTTGCTTGTCTGGGCTATTATGGCTTCAAAGAACACCAGAGAACAGTGGTGCCACTGTGAACAGGGCATTGCAACCTAAGAACAAAACCTGCACTGTAAAATTAGGTCTTTATCCCTTTAGTCCTTATGTGTCAGCACTCACAGTCTGCACCGGGATGAGTTATTAGTGAGTGTTTCCACCACAAACATGTCGGGGCCCCTTCACTTTTACATGCCTGTGACCCACAGACTCACTGGGGGGAGCGACCCGGAACGAAACCCAGTAAGGCAGGTCAGATGTCTGTTTGACACACTCTCAGCAGGGGGGGGGACGGGAGGTGCAGGAGCTGGGTCAGATAGTAAGCAGGTGGGGATGAGGCATGATGAGGCACACCAGGCTTTATTTACAAAAGCTTTTAGCACAGACAAACCCATGGTCAATATGGCATTTAGTGCTCTTTTTTACACAGTGCTCCTGCAGTGACAAAGGGACATATGGTTTTATGTTGTTAGTTGTGGATACTGACCCTTCTTGATATCGTTTTACAATTTTAATATTGTACTTTGCAACATTGTGAGAAACAATCAATAATACAGCAGATATTGTTTACAAAACATACAGCTTATGGTGATTTCCTCCCAATTTCTAAGATATATCAATAGTTGATTAGAGTGATTGATGTTATTATTTTGAATAAATAAATTATGTGTACACACATTTTATAATACTTACTTACATGTTTTGTAGCCAGGACATGAGGCTGACATAGAATGATGTAGCCTACAGTGTGTGTGCTTTAAGAGGAGCAGTTTCTCTAAAGAACCATTGGGGGAGCTATTGTTATATGAAAGTTCATCCCATCACCATCATAACATGCTGTCCAGAGTACATAACTGACACTAGACTGGCAATTATAGTGTAACAGTGGTGGCCTTCATGATTTTTCACTTGCTGTAATGCGATATCATTTAACAGATGTGCATAAAAAAGCATTTGTATTTTAATATTCTTTAAATATACTTATAAAGTTAAATTAAAGTGCATTTGTAAAAGTAAAAGTATCTAATAGTATATTACAAAGGCCTTTAATTATACCACTGTAAGTATTAGCAATTTAATATACTTTTTAAAAGTACACTAATGCACAATTTACAGTACACTTACAATGAAGTACCCTTAAAAGGTAGAGTCAGTACCTGTTCCTGAACAAAAATTAGGAAATGAGGGAAAATGAAGAAATACATGAAGATGGCAGGGTCTTTGCAGGCATAACCACCACCACATCATCACCACACACCTCTAGTTGGTCATGAGTGATAATTGGAAAGGATTATGAAATATAAGTCTATACTTTGTTTTCTTTAGGAAAATGTTGCAGATTGTACCTTAACGTACACTGAAAAATTGAGAGCACACTTTTCAGTGTGCTACACTGTGCTACACTGAATGTACTTGAGATAATTGCAGTGACGCACAATCTAATTGACGTGCCTTTTTTATTATAAGCAAATTAATTTGTGTTCACATTTTGTTTGAATGAATAATACTGCTGAAATATCCACAGACCTGGTCAGTTTGGTTATTTATCAGGAGATCATATTTGGAAATTGTAATATTAAACACTTGATGTAGGCCTACCTGGACAAATGACATTGTGAGATAAAAACATGATGTGCCTGAACATTGTTTTTCATCATACCACAAACACTAACTTTGTATTGTCCTGGACATAGTGCACATCATCATCAACAATTCATACTGTCACTATGTTCAGTGTATAATTCACTCAAATATCAAAGTATCACCTAATGTCATATCTATACTCCATATTCCACCATATACCCTTCAAAACAGTAATGATATCATTTTCTAGCCAAATACTGAGTCCATATATTTCGATAAATGGCATGAGGGAGTATTCTGCAATTTTATTATGTGCATGCAACATTAGATGTATCTGGACACAGTATACTATATGAGGCAAATGCAGTATAGTATTTGACCCTGTGTAAAGCATATTAAAAAATCCCCAGATATGATCCAGAATGCTGAACACTTAAAAAAAACAAAAACAAAAAAAAACCCCTCTAGATTCAAGGGTCTGAATTAGCATCATTTTAACACTTGTGTTTTGTTTACACTGTATTGATATCACACCAAAAATAAATATAAAAGTTTTTTATACATCATATGGGTGATGCAAGAATACATTTTTACTACAAGAGTCAAATAAAGATAGGCAGAAACAGACAACATTAGCGTACAGTGAGTTTGACCTCAGAGATGTTAGTGCTCTTATCGACAAACTGTTATAAACCTCCCTTAAAAGACATTTGCATTTGGTATATGGGAGGGATAGTGCTATGTAAAGCAAATAAACTTTTATAATATACATATACATATATATGTACATATTTTAGCCAAGGTCTGACAAAAAAAGTATTAAACTTAAAGAACATTCACTGTAAAATTCAAAGTCTTTTGATTTTGTAATTTCCTTGAGAGGCTGTTAGTTTCTGTATATAAAACTGACTCTATATACAAAGAAAAATCCTGCATTCAAATGTTCTTAGAGTACAGTAGCAAATTGTTATGCTCCCCAATTACAGACAGAACACTTACAAAAACAGCAAATGAACATTAACTTAATAGTAAATCACAAAAGAAACACAGTAAGGAACAAATCGATAAACACTTCCTCCAAAAGGAATAAAAATGGCCTCTAGCAGGGAGGCTAGCAAGAAGAACAAAGAAAAACACAAAGTCAGCCTCCTCCGAAAAGGGAGCGAAGAGGGCAAACCTGGCTCACATCATATACAGCTTGAACAGCCAACATGCAGCCTGATGTCTGCTGAATGGCCCACTGGCCCTGACTTGCAGCGCTCTCCCTGCTTTTAAGCTCCAGGCCTGATTACTGATTGACCACAGCTGCTACCAATCAGTGACTGCAGCTGTGTGGTGGGGAGGGCCATACCTGGACAGAAGAGTTGAGGAGGAAACATATCAAGGCTATGGCACGTAACAAGTATTAGCAGGAAAATGTATTTATTATCTACAGGAGCAAAGTACACACTACAAATGAAAATACAAAATAGTTGCAGCTCCATACAGATTCTTTTTTTCTTTTTGGGCCAAAATTGTATCTTCTGACAGTAAAGGTTGCAGACCCCTGCACTAGAAAGATGAATAATTCTGTAGAATTGAAAGTAATATCAAAAGTTTTCAACATAAAAATACTGTTGCAGTGTACTTATTATTCTGTTGTTTTCATTCTTTAAAGGTAGTAGTTCAACCAAAAATCAAAATTCAGTCATTACTCACTACTCATGCCGACTGAAGGTTGGGTTTATTTTGTTAGTCCGCAAAACACTGTTGGATTTTCACAGGAAGACAGCGTTGCAAAATCTCCCAAACAATGGAAGTGAATAGTGACCAGATTTCAAATGTAAAAAACAACTGAAAAAAACAAAAAACAAAACATAAAATGCTCCCATACTGCTAGTCTGGTGTAATCAAAGTCTCCTAAAGTCTCAACATCCTGATTCAGACTAAAAACATGATGTAAATAACATTTTTTAAGTCAGCTTGGCATATTGGGTCTTTTGAAGACATGGATTCCACCAGACAAGCAATATGGAGGCATTTTATGTTTTTATTCTGTTGTTTTTTTAAGTTTGAAAACCGCTTACCATTCACTTCTATGGTTTTGGATATTCTGTAACACAGTTTTCCTGTGAAGTTCCATTTTTTGTGGACTAAAAAACTAAACCTGACCTTCAGTAGGCATGAGGGCGAGTAGATAATGACTAAATTTTCATTTTTGGGTGAACTATCCCTTTAAAAGTCACCAGAATACAGGAAATAAAGTCTCTGAAACCTTCTAACAGAACAGTGCTGGCAGGGCACTGGGAGGTGTGAAGCATATGTGTGGTGAGATGTGTGGGTTTGACAATGTGATTGACATTAGCTAGTTAGCCAACTTAATGCCACATTTACAGAGGCTTGGCTACACAGCTGAGAACAATTTACAATGTGTAGGGTGATTAAAGCACATTCTTCACCAGCAACATTCAGTGTCAGAGTGATCTGACCTCACAAATGCGCTTTTCTTGTCTCTGTTATGAGCATTTATGTCTTACATATAGACAGACATGAACAGAACAAAGCCCCATCTAATTTATGATTGGTTCCCTGAAAAAAAGCATCCATGTTAGCACCTTTCTGAAAAGTTCAAAGGTTTTCAACTAGAAGCGCTCAAAGTGGCTGTATGAAAAAGTTGGAACACTCTGAAAAAAGATGTATGTGCAGCACCTGTTCTCTATAGGTGACCACATGCTGCCACATACGCTCTCTCCTCATTAGCAACAATTGAAGAAAACAACAACAACCCTACAATATGGACACATGGGAGACATAATTCTAACAACTTGATTATGTAGTTAAATCTATAATCAGGCAGAGTTAATAAACTGAACACATAAGGCAAATGTAGTGAAGTACAGACAACAATATATTCCTCTAAAATGTAGTGTGTAGAGGTATAAAGTTGCATAAAATGAAAATATGCAAGTAAAGCACATATTTCTCAATAAGATACTTAAGTACTTGAGTAAACTTGACTAAATGTAAAAAGCTAATCTATGAGCACACTGTCGTAGTGAAATCCTCACTTTTCTAACATTAATTCTTGGAATTTCTTCATATAAAAGAACCTACAACATAAGCATAGAATTGTGTACTATTTTGTAATCTGACCAGTGTAGATTTCCCTTGAGTTTTCAGATTGGAAGTATTTTGTTTAAACAGAAGTAACTTCCTTCAGGTGACTGAAGTCATGTTAAGGATTAACCTTATGCAGCTCTATAACAGTTTCTCTCCTGAGATGACACACTGCCAACTTGACCCTTCACCCACATACAGTAACTAAGTGGAGGGTCATACTTGCTCCTCATGGGAAAAAGCTTGTGTTTTGTCAGGACTGGTTTAGTTAACTTGTTTTACATAAACAAGTTTGGCCTCCTACCACCCCTCTGACACGAGTGTAGCTTATCTGTGTTTGTTTTCCTTAATGAGAAGCAGATAATAGCTCTGTGAAGTTATACAAGGATGTTTTGTAACTGCTGCACCTCCCACATTTGTGTGTGTGTGTGTATACGTGTGCCAACATCACGTAATTCGATTTTTTTTTAAAGACAAAGATTTATAAAACCCTATGATCTATAAAAGTAGACTATTTGTTCTAACTTAAGAAGTTAGTGAAGGGGATGCCTCAAAATTTTAAGTTGACTGAGTTTGATGGGACAAGTTGAGGTAATTTTGTATGTCCACCTGATTCTGTTTTACAGATCTCAGTCTTTACGGAAAGGTGCTCATTTGCACGAGTGTCATTTTTGTTCCCACAATTTTTCATAAATCGATGTACTTTTAAACATCTGTTTACATATTGATAATTGTGCCTGCTGCTCTACTGCTCATTAGACCACTCAAGTTTGTCTGAGGTGTGCACATTCTCACCGCACATTTAAATTTAAATTCTTGTTTACTAGTTGGAAATGGCATGTGCATGATTTTTCAACGGACCCCTGGTGTAAGATCTGCTAAAAATTAAAATGATAATAAAACACAACAATGCATCTTTATATCTCAAAAGAAATCCAAAGTATTTTTAAAATTTTCATTAAAAAAGATCTCAACTCACTGTTGCTCATGTTATTTAGGGGCTAGTTGCCAAACTCATGTCAAGGACAGTCCCTTCATTACGTAAAGGCTCACATGTTTGATTTGGTATAAATTAAAAAGAAAAATGCTTTACTCTCTGAAACAGACTACAGACTTTTCAGACATAATTCTCAAACAAACACACAAACCCTCATACAGAACATACCTGCCCCAGCTTTTTATTTGTTTTGCCCAAAATAGATGTTTGTTCCAAATCAAAGTTTTGTAACTCTGGCTGGAGTTTAAACCGGCTGTTGGATCATCATCTGGTTATTGACCTGAATGAACAAATGCTTGAGTAGGATGAATCTGTCGTGTTACGAGAGGTAAAATGGAAACATTGTAGTTTTATATTTGAATCATTTGAATATTTTAATCTCATATGTACCCTAAAATGGTAGTATCTTGTTTAAAGCCAGAAAACTATGTTTTTGTGGGCTGTTGCTTTTGTATCCTTGAGGTAACAGGACAAGACAAATGTGATTCTTTTAAGAGTGAGTTTCAGTTTGTTTTGACCTGCAGAGAAGATCAAATTTATTGTTGCACATTTGTCACTGTCAAAACATGAATAAGAAAGCATTAGGATATGGATTCAGCACGTTCTCAAAGCTATTTTTGCTTCTACTAGTTTTGAAACAAGGTAGGGAGCCGTGAGAAAGAAGCACCTGTTTAACCTCTGTGCTGTTATCTGCCAGTTTCTCATTGGTCCAGAAGAGACCGAAAACGAATATAAATACAAACGGTGAGGCAGCAGGTGAGTGTGGTTTTCTCGCTCATCCAGGGAAAGCATGAAGTTGTTCATTCTGGTGGCTTTGTTCGGGCTCGGCCTCGCCCAGCACAACCCTCACATGAAGCATGGCAGGACTGCCATCGTCCACCTGTTTGAGTGGCGCTGGGCCGACATCGCTGCAGAGTGTGAGCGCTTCCTGGGTCCAAATGGCTTTGGTGGAGTTCAGGTATGTGTGAATACACAAAGGTGGATGGAAGTCTGGAGACTTTTTTAATATTTTAAAACTAAGAACACATAGGTCACTACAAAAAGCAGTAAAAACAAGATGTTATAATATATGTTATAATATTAATGTATTATATTATAATATCTACATGTGTAATGCCAACATGTAGAGCAAGCCTTTTCAATTACTTTTTAACAACAGACATAATCATTAAAATGGGCTAATTAGTGCCCAAAAAAACAAAAAAACAAAAACAAACAAACAATAAACTATGTAAACACCCATAAATTTAGTATATATAATCAAAATTATATACTTTTTCAGATCGGATCAAGCTGCAAAAACACTACATTTCCCATAATGCACCAATATAGTATTTTTTATTAGCCCTCCCTGAAATATTTTTTTCAAACTTTAGAAAGCTCCTCCAGAGCCACACATATGGCTGAGTGATGCTCCTTGTGACGATAAAACTGATCTAGAGGGGTAAAATCATTGGAATGCACCTTCACTAACTGTACAGTACACTCAATACAACCCTGTTTAACAACAGTCTTCTGTCTGCAGACAATTCCTGTCCTAAAAGTAATACTTACTGTAATGTCTTCCCTCTGTGTTGCTCAGATCTCCCCTCCAAACGAGCACATTGTGCTGAACAATCCCTGGAGGCCCTGGTGGCAGAGATACCAGCCAATCGGCTACAACCTGTGCTCCAGATCTGGCAATGAGAACGAGCTGAGGGACATGATCACCAGATGCAACAACGCTGGGGTAAACCACATCACAACAGTGATTCAGAGACAAACGTTAGGAACAATGTTCTCGGGCGTCTGTCACCGCTTCATAAATCTACAAGCTTGTACAAGACAACAAATTCTTACCAGACACGTTACATAATTTATGCATCATTATCAAACTGTTATAACAACAGACAGCTGGCATTTCAGAACAAAGAGCATTTTTGAACAAAGAGCAACAATTTAGTAAATTAATGCGTCTGTCTTGAGGAATTATCATCCACACTTTAGATATTTAGTCGCTGTTTTTTGTTTATAGTAACATGCCTCGGTTCGTAGACCACCAACATTACAGTAAAGCCATAGTGAGCACAGCAGCTTTGTCATATTCCTATGACCTGAGAATGAACCTAACGTGTTAAGAGAGGAGTGAAGAAGTGAGGAGTGAAAGTGTGGAGCGATAGAAGGGAGGTGTTGATTAGTTGTGCTGCACCTGCAATCCTGTATCCACCCCACAGGTCAACATCTACGTGGACGCTGTCATCAACCACATGTGTGGCGCCGGCGGTGGAGAGGGAACCCACTCTTCATGTGGAAGCTGGTTCAGTGCTGGCAGGAAGGACTTCCCCTCTGTCCCCTTCGGCCACTTGGACTTCAATGACCACAAATGCAGGACTGGCAGTGGCAACATTGAGAACTATGGTGACGCTAATCAGGTAATGAATGTCCCTCATACAATGATAGAACAGAGTAATGTTCACTGTATTACTGTTTCACATTTCACAGTACTTTTTACTCCATTCAGGGTCAATACAAGGGACTTTTCAGTCAGAAGCTTCCACATCAAGCCATTCTTTGACTTGAAAGTGTTTTCGTTAGTGTATATTCACCTGAAATACAAATTGTTATGTTTTCATTACCTTAACAGGGCACAGATCCTTTTCAACAACAGAGGTCGCCATGTTGAACCGCCATTTTCTAAAGTTGCCCACAACGGACAAACCAAACACTGCCTATAAGTTTCACTGTAGTAGACAGCGGTGTCTTTATCTGTATCTGTTCAACCAGTGCAATTGTTGTGGCTACAAAGCTAAACCAAGATTTTAGATAAACATTTTATGGACTGTCTCTAGTTGACCACCACCTCTTTCTCAACTTTCTTAACCTCTTTCTTATTAGAAAGTGGAAAAAAATGCTTTATAGACTGACAGATTTTGAAATAGAAAGTCTACAGGAGTAATTCCCAAAGTGTGGCCCGGTTAAAACGTTTTTAAGTCTAAATTAGATTTAAATTACCATGAAATATTTATGTTTAATTTTGGAATCAGAACGAATAAAACAAAGTCATGGCATTTAAATTACATTACATTAATTTTTCTGAACAAGTTTAGCAGGTGTTACACCGTATTTGGTCCTTTAAAACAAGAATGAAGAATAGTTGAATTGTGATGTTAATGCTCATTTGATGCTCCAGGTACGTGACTGCCGTCTGGTTGGACTGTTGGACCTCGCACTGGAGAAGGATTATGTCAGGGGCAAGGTGGCTGACTTCATGAACAAGCTGATTGATATGGGTGTGGCTGGATTCAGAGTGGACGCCTGCAAGCACATGTGGCCTGGTGACTTGTCTGCTGTCTACGGTCGTCTGCACAACCTCAACACCAAGTGGTTCCCTGGTGGCGCCAGACCCTTCATCTTCCAGGAGGTGAGTTCTTCCAAAATGTTTTCTAGAAGTTTACTTGATTTCCACACCAAATTACATCAAAATATGTCAAAAAGGCAGGCGAAAAATATCAATTAACACACAACTGTCAACTTCCATTAAATGAAGAATTTTTAAGAGTCAGAGGAGAAGTGATAAACACACCTCTGTATCTGATAGTTTTGTGTTTTACTTGTATATCTTGCTGAACCAAAAGGGTGGATCCGCTCATTTGGACTTGGTTTGCAGGAAAACATGGTGCCAGCGGACAAAAAAATCCCCATGCGCGAGTAAAATTTGCATTCAGGTTCATGATTGGACATGTCCCAGCTGGAATCTACATGCAAACGTGTGATTAGATGTCCGCCCACATCACCAATATTTATGACTGATAGGGCAAAACAGCAGTCAGCAGAGCCATGGGAAAATAAGCTTGGAAATCAAGATGACAAACACAAACACATGTACACTGGGATCAGATGTTAATATTCAAGCTGATATTACCACATGCAGTAGCTGACATGCAGGTAAATTCAGGTTATAGTGGGACTGTAAAAGGATGAACCTGAAGAACTTTAAAAAAAAAGGTATGAAGCTGAAGACAGAATGTGATCTAAAAAATAAGTGTGCTCTGTCTTCACTAACAACAGAAATGTTTAACAGCAGACACCTGGTTCTTGTTACTGCTGAATCAAAACAGATTACTTGTTAAATTACTTTCTGTCAATCCACAAATCACTGATGCTGCAGTTAATCTAATCCATATCTAATAGAGTGATTGATGTGAACTATGTGTTGAATTCCCTCTAGGTTATTGATCTGGGAGGCGAGCCCATCACCTCTAGGGAGTATTTCCATCTGGGAAGGGTGACTGAGTTCAAATATGGTGCCAAACTGGGAACTATTTTCAGAAAATGGAACGGCGAGAAGCTGTCTTACACCAAGTATGTGTGTTTTTGTTGTTGTGCCTAAATCACATATCAAATTTGCTGCATAAATAGTTGGATTGGACAAATACTAGTTTCTTACTTGCCAATTGCGTTTCTAGAGACATGTTTGACAGTATTATTCATAAATGATCTCTGACTAGAGCTGGTATCTTTTAGAGTTTAAATACTAATAACATTTTGTCCAAACTTGGATGTTTTAGAGGTGTACTCCTCCTCATTAGTGTATTCTTGTATCCAGGTCCTGGGGAGAGGGTTGGGGTTTCATGCCCAACGGCAATGCCCTCGTCTTTGTTGACAACCACGACAACCAGAGAGGTCACGGTGCTGGTGGTGCCTCTATTGTTACCTTCTGGGACTCCAGGCTCTACAAGATGGCTGTCGGCTACATGCTGGCCCACCCTTACGGAGTGACAAGGGTGATGTCTAGCTTCCGCTGGAACCGCCACATCGTCAATGGAAAGGTAGAGTCTCTTTTAAGTAGGGATAATGATAAAATGCAATCTATAGCATGTAATTTGGATTTGGATTCTTCATTCTAGGAATCATTTTCTTGCATTGTAATGACTCAATACGACTGCTGAATTACCATCCATTATCATTTGAATAGCTCTATTTGCAAATGGGCAGGCCATCAAGAGCTGCTTTCTGAAATGTGCACGTTGTCCTTTTTATTCCCCTCACATAGTTCTCCAAAATAAATTCACTTTCTAAGCATATAAATTTTAAAGTAGACTGTTGAAGGTTTTGGAAGTTGTTGTTTTTTATGTTTCTAGAAGAAATACTTGCTGTGTTTTCGAAGTGGTTTGGTGTTCCTGTTTTATTCCGCTGGCGGGATTGCCAACCTCATTTATCCATGATTATCTTGCAGGATCAGAATGACTGGATGGGCCCTCCCAGCCATGGTGACGGATCCACCAAGTCCGTTCCCATCAACCCTGACCAGACCTGTGGAGACGGATGGGTGTGTGAGCACAGATGGCGTCAGATCAAGTGAGTCCTTAGAAAGCAAGAGACAAGGGACTGTTGAAACTTACACCCAGAACTTATGTACTTGGGTAGATTATACATTATGATTATATCTTGTTACTTTGCCCCTTTAGGAACATGGTTATTTTCCGTAATCTGGTTAATGGACAGCCTCACTCCAACTGGTGGGACAATCAGAGCAACCAGGTTGCCTTTGGACGTGGTAATCGTGGTTTCATTGTCTTCAACAATGATGACTGGTAAGAACTATTTGAAAAGTTCATGAACTTGTGCTGACAAATACTATTTAACTAATTTCACCCATTTGAATAAAATAATATATTCAGATTACACAAATGTATTGGACTAGATGCAGACAGAATGTAAATATGAAATAAAATATAACTTGCATGAACAATCAGCCATCAGTAACAACAGTTCATTGGATTTCTGTCTTGTAAGACACTGTTGGCTTTAAACTCACTCTGAAATAAGGAATGATGTAACTTTTTAATATTTCTCTTGTTTGGTTTCTCCTATCACATTAAACTGCTTTTCTCTCCCTAAGTGGTATCCTATTGGTTTACACCTTCTGTTTGCATAGAATATAAATATAATAGAATGTAAATGATTAAACAATTAATTATTCATAATTAATTAATCATTAATTATTAAATAATTCTACAGTTTCATGGTGACATTGTGATGGCTTTCAAAATAATAATCTACCTTTTCTTCACCTTCAGGGACCTGAATGTGACCCTGAACACTGGCATGCCCGCTGGTACCTACTGTGACATCATCTCTGGCCAGAAGGAAGGAGGCAGGTGCACTGGGAAGCAGATCCATGTTGGCGGTGATGGTCGCGCCCACTTCAAGATTAGCAACAGAGATGAGGACCCCTTCGTTGCTATTCATGCTGAGTCCAAACTGTAAATGCACCCCAATAACTGAAAATAAAATCTATTTTAATCAGCTTGAATGATGAACTTGTTTGTTTTTTTTCCTTTTTCATTTCATTATCATTTTGCAACTGAATTTTAGTTTAAACTTGCAGAACAATAGAAAAGAAAGCTACATTTCTAGTCACGGTTTTTAGAAAAAATGTGCACTGCTGCATAGTAACCACAGCGAATAGTGACATCACTGTATGTGAGCATCACTTAGTCACTCCCTCCTGAGTGAGACGTAAAGAAAATAGCATCTGCCATTGATATAGTCACTTGGAAAAAGTATAAAAATGAACATTAAAAAACCCTGATAAAACTGTGAAGGACTGTTGTGTAAGAACCCATTCATAGCAACTGTCATGTGTGAGAAGGAGGCTGTATTTTGTGAAAGTGACATCAGTGCCTAAACTTAAAGGGTAACATACATGAATCACCCATATGCATAAAATTAGTCTCACCATCCATAAAATCTGGTTGGATCAGACATGAAGAATGATATAAGGAGAGTGCTTGACCACTATCTCTTCAAAAAGTAATGACAACTGTTGCGTTGCTATTTTGAGGGTTATTCAGTATGTAAAAAAATAATAGGCTGTCCGAAGTTTTGAACACTGAAAAGAGTTACAGAATAACTTCAATAACAGCCAGAACACTAATTAACTTCTCAAATGATTAGTTTAAAGAGGATTCACACCTAAAGTAATTTGAAACAAAAATGTTTTGTTGGAAGGACTTAAATGAGGTGACTGTTTGCTAAGCCTTCTCTTCTCTCACAGTTCATTTGCAGTTTTCAGTGATAACTAACTGTGGCGGATGTAGGCCTTCCAACCAATTTAAAAAAAAAAAAAAGATCTTCAGTTTTATACTGAAGTAAACAAACAAACAACAACAAAACAAAGTAAACAAAAGCAGCTCATTGTTTGTAGCCAATTTTGTTGGCTGAAAAGACAGCCGCCAAAAGAGTTATATCATAGCTATAACTAAAACCTAATGTTAAATTTCATTAAGTTGGTTGAAAACACTGTTTTGTGATGACTTTCTAATATTTCCCTATACAAATTTATTGTAGTTTGCAAATTAAATGGCCCTTGCCTTTGTAAAACAGTGGCGCTACTAATGGTAAGCTGGTTAGCTCAATATGCTAATTAAAGCGGAGCAGTTTATTTTGGGCGGAAAAAGTTCCATAATAACTAGGGGTGTCACAATTTCAATATGAAATCAAACATCAATTGAGCTTTCAATTTCAAAAATCAAGACCAAAAGCAGGGTTGACCAGTTTTCCGAAGCAATATCCTGCAGTTGCAGCTAGCTGACTGTTTCTGCTGTTAATACTTATCCGTGCTAAATAGCATTTCACACAAAACTGCTGTGAAGAATGCAGGAGGATGCCTGAATATGATTGCAGGAAGAGGTATTTTTTACTTGACAGTGAACATAAAACACGGTCATCCAATAACTATTTGGCTAATATATGCTTATCTAGCCACATTACGGCTGGCTAAAGTAATGTCACTACCTGTTATGGCCAGAAGCACTTTTCTGTGCTTGCGGCAATATGCTGGAAATTTGAAGAAGAATTTGAAAATGTAAAGGGCACAAAACCAATGATCAATGTTGATCTTTACCAATTAAGACTGCAATGGTCTAACAATGGCACAGTGTTGAAAAAAATGTTTAAGAAAGTCAAATTTTGACCTTAAAATCAGAAGTCGAATCTAATCAAAATATTGTATTTGTATTGCAGTTCAAATGGTCTGAGAGAAGACTTTTTTCTCGTGGCTCCATTTTCAGGCTTTAGAAAATCTGGCCCATGATGGGAGACTTTGGCCAATTACAGGCATGTGAGACAGATGATTGTTGAGTCTCATTCTCAAAATGTCAGTACTTGACAACCTGCGGAAGAGACTCAACAATTAACTATCTATCTCCAGAATTGCTTCCTGTACCTTTAACCCATTACTTCCACTTTTGCTCTTGTATTTTTTGTTGTTTTTTATATAAAGAGGATCATTCTTATTAGAGCAATATACACACTGCCTTAGCATGTAGAGAAATTCAGGCCTGCCATGCAGTCACATTTGCTAACTTATGAATGGACAACTGCTGTTCGGGAACAGCCAATTAACATATGAATAACAATGAAAAGTTATATAAATTAGTTTTTTAAAATTGTTTTTGAAAAGATGTTCATTTAGACAGCTACACGGTCAGAGAGTGTCCTGAACAAGTCCTGCGTCCAGCATTGTGTATTCTTCTCCTCCACAGGGACGACTCCTTGCCATCACACTGCAGCCACTTCAGTTTCACCTGAGTGCAACGCTGGCATCCGTCATTAGGGCAACGTTGGGGCCCAGAGGGCCGTTGAGCCAAATCTCCATCCTGACTTCCTCCCTCTCTCTCTCTTCCTGTCCCGTCACCCTGGCTTTCTCCCTGTCCCCTTCTTGGCCCACCTACTGAGTCCCCCGTCGGCAGCTCTGGACGGGTGACACTGGAGTGCCAGCCACCAGAGGTGAGACAGGAAAGGTGATGCCTGACAGAACATTCAGCTCATCTCGGTTGTCATGGCAACGTGACCCGTGAGTGAAGAAAACCTGGGAAATTCTTTAATGCCTCGTAGAAAGAATAAGACAGAGCAATAAATGAAAAAGAGAGTCACTCAGTAAAGGGGGTGTAAACACTGACAGGTCTTTACAGAACACACAGAGAAATGTTAAAGCACTTTACAGCGTCAACCAAATCATCCAGATTATAAGAGAAAAGTAAAGGTGACATATAGGTTATTCATTCCCCTCACATCTGAAAGTATATTAAAGGGATAGTTCAGATTATTTGAAGAAGGCTTGTATGAGGTATCAATAGCCAGTGTATTATCTACAGAAGGTGGTAGTTAGTATGCCCCAGTGTGGAAAAGCAGAGAATATTTTCACCACTTTACTTTGCCATCACACAGCCTTTTCCAGTGCGAAACTGCTGTTATAGTATAAGCAAAATATTGCTCTCTCTAAGCCATCCAAACAAAATAAATAATTTTACCTCACAAAACAAACAAAACAGGGAGTTGCTGGTCTATCTTTGCATCAATCTGTTAGTTTTTTGTGTTACCGTCTGACTGAAGTGCTTTAAAAGGATAGTTCACAATCACTAAAGTCACACAATAACACTAACTAACTAACAAATGGACCAGCAATTTGTGTTCTGTGGGGTAAAATTACTGACTTTGCCTATGGAATTTGGTTAGCTTGATGAGAGCGATATTTGGGCGGTATCATATCAGAAAAAGCTGTCTGACAGCAAAGTAAAGTAGTGAAAGTAGCATACCATTTTGTAGGTGGACCCTTTTTAATGGGACAGTCACCCCAAAATCAAAACTTTCTGTCTAGCAGAAAGAAAGTAGTTAAGGCAGACATCTCTACAGCTGATATTTCCAGAACTCTGCAACTCACATAAAAAAAAAAATCTAGATTGATAAATAGCACTGCAGGCCTGAGGAAAAATATGTTGTTGTTGTTGTTTTATTTTGGGGTGAAGCTTTCAGTATATGCTATAGTCTGAATATTTTCACTACTTTACTTTGCTGTCAGACAGCCTTTCCCAAAGGGAAACCAATGCTATATAAAAGCCAGATATTGCTCCCTTCAAGCCAACCAAACTACATATGTGAATTTTACCTTTCAGGACACAGGAGTTGCTGATATACTGCTGCCTCGATCAGTTAATTTGTGTTATTGTGTGACTTTGGTGTTTTAAAGCAATAACACTGACTAACAAAAGAATATGATGGTGAAAACACCAAAAAAGAAATAAAAAAAACTTTTAGAGACAGACACTGGTTTTAAATTTTTCAAATCTTTTTTTTTTTTTTTTTTTTTTTTTTCTTTTAGCACCACAATCTAGTTCCTTCATATTGGAGAGAAGACGGACATCTCTACAGCAAATATTTCCAAAACTCTGCAACTCACACCAAAAAAATCGAGATGGATAAGCAGCACTACAGGCCAGGGGGAACATATTTATTTTTGATTTTGGGAAGTACTGTCCCTTTAAACACCTTTTGTTGCTGGCCCCATCCACAGCAGGTCATGGCTTAGCTTCTGTGCTTGAGTTCCTCTCTGCTTCTCCAAAGCATCTACTGTTGCTAATACAGTGACTGTCAATAGTACCTCATACAGCCCTACATCAAATAATCCGAACTATCCCTTTAAGCTTTGCAGTCCTCTGAAGTTGTGAATTGCTGTTTAATTTAAAGCACTACAAGACATGTGATGAATCTTTGTCCACAAAATGTGCGAGTGAGAAAAAGTCAGAGTGACAGAAAGTGCAGGAGCAGGATGGAAGGAGACCTTAACATTGGACTAGCCTCGACATATTGCATCTGCTAAATTATTGACCCCCCTCTCCATCTTTTGGTCCGGCAGCTGTGAGGGCCTGTACCTTCCGATTAGCTGCAGAGATGTCAGCGTAGCAGACCGGGGTCTTTGGTCCTGTCATCCTCACTGATGCTTTGTGACATGGCTGTCAACGGTGTCCCCATCCTGTTTCATATTTCATATGGTGCACCAGACCTGCCTGTCACATCAGCCAAGGAGAAAGACAGTCATCAACTTAAAGACGAAGCAACTGAGTTTTTTGGATCCATTCAGCTGTCTCTGAAAAAGTCAGAAAGACAGTGTAGGTGAGGTTCATGCTGCGCTTTGATAAAGTCAAGGGGTTTCCAGCATTTTTAATTTAAATATAGCAAATTGCAGAGGGAAAACAAAACATTTTTTTGCCTTAAATATCTTGCAGTTTGAGCATAGTGTGAACAAAGAAAAAAAAAAGGCTTTATTAAAACAATTATGGCTGTTTGGATGCTTATTCTTTTTCTGTTGATGGCTCTCAACAATCATGAACACAACATACCATGATTCCTTTGAGCAATGTGGCACCTGCGTAACATTCAGCTTCATATCACATGGGGGCAGTATTGAAGCAAGAACTATGAAATGTAAGCTTTTCAAAATCAGGATTTAAAAAGGTCCATGAGACATTTTTGCTCTCTGTGAAATTTATTTCATAACTGCTTAAAATTCAACGCAGAATTATTCAAGATGCAAAAAGAATTCATGATTGATGTTTAATTCTAGGAATTAAACATGAATTATATATATTGTCAATGACAGTAAAAGAGGTGAATGATACATGACTGTATTGCTCATAACTGCTGCATAATGTTGAGCTGTCAGTGTTTGCTCCCAGCTGATACAGGCGTTGCCTTCAGTGTCTGTTAATGTAAGTCAGTCTACTATAAGTCAGTCTGTTGTTTATTTGTGTGATATTAACCAATTATTTTTTTCAACTAATCACTCTGACAAAGAGCGCAGAGATGCATCGATCCTGCACTCTTGACAGAATCTTCATCTATTTTCTGGTCACTGGTGAGTCTTGTCAAGCCTCCAGCTTCCACACCCGATAGCTGTCACATCATATCTCTGTGTAGAGGCACTTTCACCATGGCAACATGCTATAGCAACTTGTACAACAGGCTTTAGCCTTTAGGTACTTTGGAAGGTGATTCAGAAAAATTAGGAGTTAAGATTGTCTCTGTAATCTAGTCTTATCTGAACAACAAACAAAAAAAGCGTCTAAGTCTCCGTTAAAAAAGGAGCAGTACGTTGGTTGGTTAATTTAAGACATGGCATAGTTCAAAACCATGTAGGAAGTGGAGCAATGCAGCTTTTTATTTTTTCTAATTATATCCTTTGACTATTTGGTGTTATAAGAACTTTATTTTGCTAGTGAATTTATTTTGAATTCTATGCATGGTACCACATGACATGGAGTAGTGATCTGTTGTAGTTATTAATGGTTCTGTGAAAAGATAAAACAAACAAAAAAACAAAAAACAAAAAAAACACTGGACACAACTAGGATTAATTTATTTTAGTGTATTCAATTTTGAGATATCATGTTAAGCAAAGGAGTATACTTTTAATTGACTGTTTTCCCTCTTAAATATAGTTTTGAAACTCTGCATCTTGATATACTCACTTATAGCATGTGAGCTTCCTGTTTATGTTGTTTGTATTGAACTTGTGACAATTTTGTGATGATGTTTCCATTCAAATAGATTTGAATCTCAGTGACAATTCTACCTTCTGATTACATAAAGGAAACTGAAATGAACAGAGACGGACACAAACACATCAAAAAGATTCTTGTTACAAATTACAAATACTTACTCATAAAATGTATCAAAATAGATGACAAAATACAGGTATGAAAAAATATATTTAATTAAAACATAAGTAATTTGAAAATACAAAACATTCATACAAACTAAAATTGACACATTTTAGGCATGTGTTAACTTCAATGTGGGTCTGACCTTAATCTCAACACACTGAAAAGATGCTAATTTCCCACATCATTTGTACATAGACTGTATAAAACATGGAAACTATCAATAGAGACCAAACACAAAAAATGTACCAGGCTGTAAATATGTTTTTTTTAGGCTGTAAAGTTGGCTATTTTAACATGAGGTTCTATGGAGAATTGCTCACTTCTGGAGCCAGCCCCCAGCGGCAGCCGAGGAACTGCAGCTTTTTGAACACGGAGGTGATCCTCACTGCTGAAAACTACAACTTCCCCCTTGCATTTGTAGTGGGCCAGTCAGAACATCTTGGAGGAGGGAGGCCCTCATTCAGGGGTGCATGCTGGGAGTTTTGTGTCAGTCAAAGCGACCACTGACTGAAATAAATGCAGTTCGGAGAAATGAACAGCTGATGCACTGTGATGCACTATAGTTGTTTCAGATGACAATAAGACTGTGAATTTAACAGACAAGAAGTTGCAACTGAGTAAGTAAATTTCAAAGATTTCCAGCTTTACAACAACAGCAACTAACTGGATGAATGCAAAAGAAACAAAACAGTACCAGTGGAGGACAACCATAAAAAGGTGCCAGTGTCATGGGGTCTTCCTTATAACTAACCAACACAACACAGAAGCCCACCAGTTACACTGAGCAACTAGCTAGTCAGTAATTTGCCAGTTTTAGAACAAATGTGTTTGCTAATTGCTCTTTTCTTCTGTAGTATTTTGGTGTCATTCGGTAAACTTGTCTTAACATAAAATAATCTGATGATATTTTGATTACAAACCTAGATGAAAAATGTGCACTAATGTGCAGTTTCTCTCCTCAGGCCACGGGTCATAAGAAACACAAATGAAATATGGAGCTGACAGGACATGCCATGTGATTTTAGCCAAAGGCATCAAATGAGGCTGATTGTTGCACAATTTTTCCCCCCAGCTCTATAAATCTGGGGATAAATGTGTCTTATTTGAGAATAAAATTATGTGTAAATAATGTATGTTAAGTATTTCAAATAAACAAGCTCTTAAAGTATCTTGTTACAAATTACATTATTCTTTTTTTTAGGCCCAGCAAAAGACAAATTAGAAAATACATATTTTAAATATATTTAAATGAAATACTGCCTGTCACTACAACGATGATGTAGTCACCAATGCAAAATTAGGAAATAATGAACTACAAGAAGCATGTTTTCAGAAAGTCTTGTGTTGGATATGTAATAAGATTATTCAAAGAAACTGCAGTAAGTAAGTCACATTGACTGAAGTGAGTTTCGCAGCTCTTTTACAAGTAAATGTCCTTCACACCTTCTCTGAAAAACAATTGTTTAGAATAATCATACCGTAGGCTATAGTATGTAATTTAGCCCAATCAGTAGAATCAGTCTTATGAAAATAGGAATCAAAATTTCCCCCAAAATGCACTTGCAAATTTGATCCTATGAAAGAGAAAAGAAAAAAGTATGTAATGATGTTGATACATTAGTACATTGGTCTGTGTCACAGTTACCCTTTTCCAGCACCTCTGCTGTCCTTGCAGTGAGCTTATTCATACCCCCCACCAACAGATTATACAGCAGCACACAGAGCAACGTGAAGGTTGGCCTTTTGTGTCCTCATACATTTCTCTGCTTTAGTCTTTAATGATATCATTGCCTGGCTAAGTCATCTTTTACAGCTGACACCCCACAGGGTGGCCAATATTTAGTCTATGGTGTGTGCGCATGTGTGCATGTGTGTGTGTGGTTTGTACCGCAGGCGTCCTAAATGTAGAGTGTGACAAGCTCTACTTAGCCCTGAGTCTTACACCCAGACTCTAATATGAGGCTAAAATACCACTATGTGAAGCGGGCGCCCAGCTCAACTTTGAAATAATTGAGACAAACTCATTCAGTCGCGCCTCATTTAATATAATGAGCAAAGTGAGCTGTTCAATTTGCATACTGATAAGATGCCTCCATCAGGATCCATGGCCCCCTCTCGTAGATATTCACTGTGGATATTACATTCAATCAGAGCATGGATTTACTTTACAAACACACACTAAGAGGAGTGCAAACTAAGGCTTTCAATTAGGCCATTTCCAGGTCTTAATCACCTCAAAGGCAAATTGGGCAGTGGGTCGACAGCTTCCTGATTCATGTTGCCAACAGAAGTGCCTCAGATATGGGCTCTAACACAGATGGAAAAGATTGGAAACACAAAGCACATTTGGTCTTTGGAAATGTGTCTTTGGAGTAGAAATCCTGTCTATTTCAGCAGCATTTATATTTCATGTGTTGGCTTTGGGATCTTATGTGATGACCTCTTTCAGCTGTCGCCCTTGTGCTTTCTTTATTGATCCCTGTTATTGCTGTTGAAGTCCCCCGTTGCCTTTGTTTGCTCCCTCACATTCTCTCCCCGTTCCAGCAGATTCCAATTGCACAGGTACTCTGCCTGGCTGTTTGTATTGCACATGGTGGTAAAGCTCAGACCAAAACAGTGAGGGCAGCAACAGCAGCAGCACTGGCTGGTCTAAATCGCATGTTTGTGCAGTGGCTCCGAGCACTGCTGGAGGAATTAGACCGGCGACGCAGCCCACGGCCTGGTTCCAGAGCCCACAGGCCTGTGGAGTAAGACTTTCTGAAAGGGAGCAGATGGTGACATGAATAGTGCAGCAGGTCCCGTCCACCCCCGCCCATTGCCTTGCGTGCAGCACATTACCTCAACAAACGCTTCTCATAATTGATGTGCTGGAATGGCCCCATCATCACTGGATTTTGCAGAGTGGCAGAATCATCAAGGTCATTACTGTGCTCTGACATACTTACTATACTGTAATGCAGGGTCCTGAACTTCCTCAAGAGGAGTGGACTTCTAGAAACTTATTGGAGACGACTACATACAGGCTGGATTTGTGTCTCTTGCTGATGTTGAAGAACGAGGTTATACATTTCTTACCTGACAAATGAAAATGCATCTTGTATCTCATTAGGGCAACATATCACATTTTCAGTCCATATTATTTTCATCTCTGTGAGTGATTCAGAAAGACTTTTTTCACCTAATTCCCTATCTGTCTACCAGACAGGCTTTGCAGCAGGGGAAAGCCCACAGAAACACTTTAATTATATATGGCACCCCTGGGCAACACATAACGTTAAACTTGTATGGCTTGGTTTAGACAGAGTATGTCAGAATCTGTTTTGTGACCCAGCCAGCCCAGTGCTCTGCCACTGTATTCCCAGTTTAATTTATAAAAAAACATGAGTCTGCTGTTTTCTGTTAAAAACCATTTGGAAATGATGAACCCGCTTCTGAAATTGAATGTTTTCTAAATCAATATTTAACAGTCAACTTGATTAACAGTCAGTTTACAACTGTCTGCAGCCCTTCCACCACTACTGTGTGCATGTTGACTGAAATAGAAAACTTTAATGATTTGAACATTTCAGTATGTTTTTGTTCAGTACTTTGGTTTATGACATTGTGCAATCGTGCAAAGACATTCATGTTCAGTTTCAGCTGTATTTTGTGTTTTGTATCAATTAGCTAATGTTAGCATGTTAACATGGCAAACTAACATGATGAAAATGGTAAATATTATACCTGCTCATCATGTTAGCATGCTGATATTAACATTTAGCTTAAAGCACCTATGTGCACAGCTGCTTCAAGCATGGCTGTTGACTCATTAAAGGTGTAGTTAGCGATGTGGGAGATAATGAGTACAGAGGTTGTTGATATTTGAAGTGTAAACGAATACAGACCCACCCCTCCCTTCTTACTCCACCCCGGGCTCTACCCCCGAAGTTCATGGACGCGCATTGCCATGGAAACAGCCGTAGAAACTAAAGCAGCAGTAAAGCAGCTGAAATAGCCAAGTTGTGAGTTAGCACACTGCTAAGCCGCGAAGCTAAGGTTAGCTGACCCATCAGACAACTGTACCCACAACTCGACTGCTATTATAAATAGATAACATCACAACAACAGTACATTTTGGCAGATTAGACAATATGATGAATGCCCGACGGCTGTTACTGTTATGTGAAGCACCGCAAAGCTAATGTTGCTCACCTGTCCAGCAGAAAGACGGTGACCTCCGTGTACGTTTTTATTCCGTTTTTTTTTAAATTTATGCTCCTCCAACCGTTTTCTCTTGGGCTGTTTTTCAGCCATGGCGAATGCAAAATATCTGCACCTGATATACTGTGTCTCTTTCTCACTCTAACTGCGCACGCTACGCAACCTACTACTCCCCCTCCCCCCTATGTCTGACCTGTGCATGAGTATGAACCGTCCCCCGGGTGTGAGGGGGTGGACCCATGTTTTGGTGGCTCGGTCCGAGCCACAGATTTACCTGCTGAAATTCAGAGCCCAGGCTGTGTATTGAAACTGGATTTTTTTTCCAGCATGCTCTCAGAAGTGACAGCTTGTGGATAGTGAGGACAAATATGGGGATTTTGACTAAAAGTGCGTCGGATTATATCACTAACTATGCCTTTAATTATCTTGTATGTTTGCTTCAATGAATGGTTTGACATTTTGAAAAACAAAACAAAACAAACTTGTCTGCCTTTGTGCTGAGAGTCAGATAAAAATATGGGTATGAAGCTGGAGGCAGCATCTGGTTGATTTAGATTAGTCACTGTAAAATGGTGAATTGTCATTTGTAGACTTTTTGTACAGATTAAACAAGATATAACATGTTAATTAGTGAGTTTTAGAGGCGCTGGTAGGCTAATTTTGTTACTGTTGGAGGCTGGCAGAGGCGGGCTAGCTGTGTCCCTCTGCTTCCAGTGTGTATGCTAAGCTAATCCAAATGTTTCCTGTGTTATAGATCTATGTGGGTCATGCTGTGTTTTGCATGTATATGTTCTCAATATGATTACAAAGCCAGTTTCAAAACACAGAGAAAAAAAAAATCTTTCAAATTAGACTGGGACAGATATGTTGCCCTTTTACCTTTACATAATGCAAGGAGAGAAAAATGCCCCCCATTTTGCCCTCAAAAGTAAAATCCAAACATTGATTAAAGAAATTGAACCACAGCATTTAATCATGAGAGCAAATCACACTATTATGCAGTTGCACCATTATTGTGCATCAAAACAACTCCTAAAACAACTGTCATTTTGTCTGTGTAGTTGCATACATAATGATATATAATATATAATAATGCAGGAGATTTGCAGGAAACTATTTAAACAAGAAAGAGTGGGAGTAAGGTATGCAATTAGCATATTTTCCAAAATGCTGAACTATTCCTTTAATAAACTCAAGCTCACATGCTACTTCTCCTTCTGAGTATAATTCATTCCACCATCCCATGTTCCCCTGAATTTCTTTGTTTTCTTTCCCTTGCTATGTGCATGTGCAGCATGTTGTGTCCATTAGTTATGAACTTATACCTCTCTGTACCGTATGCTTGCCATGAAAATTGAATTAGCAAGCTTCCCTGCCAGCGTAGTTCATTGTAAGGTGTTGATAACTTGTCACTCACAATGCAGCCCTCCCAAACAATGACCAAACCATGGACTGAAGACATGTAAACCCAAGGGAAGATGTCACATTTCCCAGGGATATTCATGAGCATTTCTGGATTTAAATCTGCATAGAGGAAAACAACAACAGGCAACCGGCCTCTCCAAGGTGAAACACAAGTGTTATTTTATTTATGCCCTACTCTCCCCACCACCACCCCACCCCTCTCCTTCTTTGTCTCCTCTCCCTGGGGAGCCAGGCCGCTGTGCCCCAGAAAGCTGACATGCCCAGGCTGAGGGGAGCGGGAGCAATGGGGGGAGATAGGCAGCTTCGTGGTCACCCAGACAGAGCCGGCGCTGAACACATGCAGCAGTTCTCCTCCGCTGCACCAACACACACTTTCCCCGAGCACTCGCTTGACCTTCAGAGACAACAAGAGGGTTTGGTGGGCGAGTACCGACTGAGAAAAGAGTCAACTTTTTATTTGAGAGATTAAGGGCGTGGCAAAAGCAGTTTTGAGATTCACGTTTATTCACATTGATGATGATGATTGAACAACACAAACGACAGAATAGGTTGATTGTCAGTTACTCTCAAAATGACATATATTATTGGTATGTAAGTCATGTGACATAACTCACATGACATTACACATGTGGTTTACATTGTAAAATGGTTGCAGTCTGGTTAGGTTTAGGCAATAACACTACTTTGTCAGGGTTAAGAAAAGATCATGGTTTAGGGTTAATATAACTACATTATATATGTCATGAGATGGAAGTGACGTCACTTGTGCAACATAACCCAAGTAACATTTAACATGCCATTTATATTGTCAAGCAGTTGCAGGTTGATTAGGTTCAGGAAATGAAAACTTGGTTAGATTTAGAAAAGATCATGGTTTGGGTTAAAATAACTATGTTACATACATCACATGACGGAAGTGACGTCAATCATGCAGGGATATAACTCACATGACATTACACATATTGTTTACATTAGAAAATGGTTGCATTTTCATTAGGTTTAGATACCAAAACTACTTGGTTAGGGTTAGGAAAAGATTATGGTTTGTGTTAAAATAACTACATTATATATGTCATGTGACAGAAGTGACATGTCAGAAAACTCTAAGTTTATGTTTCGTTTCACACAGGACTCTAATCCCAGTCTCCTGGGTGGAAGTGCTATATTTTTCATCAATCCACCCAGCCTCCTTCAAATGTGGACTTTGTCCCTCTTTATACTTCTCCTGTCATACTAACTATGTCCCCTAGGGTGTGCCGCCAAACAATAAACGGACATATCAGTCGGAATAAGCTGCTCTTCCACTTTTGACCAACACGCACATTTTTCTGGTGAGGACAGACTGGATTTAACTGGTCAGGAGCTTAAATTCAGGTTCCTTTGTGCTTTAAAAGTGAATGTAAATAAAATCTGTCATTTTTAAGTTTGTATACTTCAATATGTATGATAGGATACGTGACAGGTCTTCTCCTCCCCTCATTCTGAGAGCTGCTCCCCCTTTCTGCCAAAGATTGATTGGCTCAGAGCAAGATTGACATGTCAACGACAGCTGCCCGGCAAACTAGCCCTGTTAGGTCAATGCACCCTGACAGCTAGCTGACACCCCAATTTCCTGATGAGCCGCCTGCTGTGCGATGTCTTTTAAGGAGGGCTTAAGACATCTTCTCCACCGCCCTCCCCGTTCCCCCTGCTTAATTTCTTTCCATCACTTGTCATCTGATTATGCGGTTGTTCACTTTGTTGTGTCAGCAGATGGAGAGGGGGTTAATGACTGGGGGCTGAGAGTGCCTTGGTACACCCCCGCCTCGCAGGACATGTAACTTAAGAGCATGTAATGGATTAAAAGAAGAGGGATGGAGCGACTGGTGCATGTATGTGCATGTGTGATTTTAAAAGGCCATATGCAGTCTTTTCAACCTGTGTGTTTTCTGTATCTTCTTTCCTTGAGAATACTGTATAAATCATGTCTTGAACATACAAAGAAAAAATGTATGGAAATCAAATGTATTTGCACTTATAAAGTAAATGCATTCAAAATATATTTTCAAGTGTATTTAAATATATTTTATTTGAGTTAAAGTCACCTTTAAATTTTTTTTTTTGATAAAGTTGAAACACATCTGTTAAATTTTTAGTCTTTTGTCATATTTTTTGCATTATGGGTTTTGGGCCTGTACTGCCTCATACTGTTACTAGTTGTGGATGCAAAGAAAAGTTCAAGACAGCAGTTGATCTTTGAAGTTTTTACAGAAAGCAATTGTGAAATTGTGAAAACATTGGACAACAAATTCAATGATAATGTGTACAAATAAAAAAAAAAAGATGAAACCAGAGTACAGGTTAGACCAAAGGTACTGTGAAAATAAAAGGAGGATAGTAACAAGGAACTGATTCATTTTCAAGTCAGCTAGATTGTCCCTCAAGCCGGGATTAAACAAAGTATCAGCACACAAACATAAAGTACCTATAGAAAATGCAGTGTTGTAATTACCAAATAGTATATACATGTACAGTCAATGAAAAATAGTAAAAAGAATAAAATACATATGGTAACAGCCCAACAATGAAACCTCAATCATGCGAAAAATGTTACATTGGACTAAAAGGCAATTTTTATGGCAGCCCGTTATCCCCAAAACAAACTCAGGGCCCATTGAAAATACCCACTCATCCCTGCAGTTGTTAGTTCAGTGACTGTCGACCCTGTCCATGGTTCTGAATTGGCAGGTATTTTGTCCTTAATAGGCTATCTTTCTGGCCTTACACCAACATTTTACATGATTTTACTGTTGCAGACACATTTCCAATGTTGGAACAAAATCATGAGAGTTTTATCTCAGTTGGTTGGCACCCCCTTCATCTGGTTCATCACATGGGTTTGGGTTAGCAACTTCAGGAAGTGTGTGTATTTTTGGGGCAATGTCCTTCCAAGCAATGGGGTGTGGCAGTAAAATCACTTGAAATGTCATTTGGCATAAGGACAGACAGATAGCCTGTTAAGAACAAACCTCTTGTTGAGTCAGAACTATGGACAGGCCCAGCAGTCAATGAACTAACAACTGCAGGGAGTGTGTATTTTCAGAACAATGGGCCTAGCATTAGTTATGTAATCACAATTTTTTCAAACTTTGTAAAAGAAAAACAACTTAATCAACCTTCAAACACTTTTTCATTAAGAAAAAGGAAGAAGGTTACTCATAACTTTAGTTATACGGTATGTGAGTAATCATTAGGGTGTACCTAACTGACAATGACAATGGCTGCAATGGTTGAATTGATTCAGAAATAGAAAACTCATATTAGTGAAATGAAAAATCATATCACCACATATATATGTCCAAATCTAAAATGACTTCAAATAAGAATGTAATGTAATGGCATCCATTAAAATGTGATAAAGCTAATTCAGTTTACTGATTATTTGTCTTGTCTATATTCAAGTAGCTTATACTTTTTCTAAGTGAAGACCATAGACAAAATGCATTAGCTACACAATAATCTTATTTTGTGCCATAATGCAATTTTTTTCCATGAAGACAGCCATTGCAAAATATTGTAAGAGATTCAGTAAACGTATTAACCCTGGGAGAACCTGATAATGTTGACTGTGTGTGTCTCTATTGTCAGGTAATAGACCTCAGTCTCACATGTATAATAGGCCGTATCATCCCCCTTATCAGACATGATTTAATGAGTCAGCATAACAGCCTTTTTCCACTCCCAGATCTGATTATAAGCATGCCACCCTGAACACGCAAACACTTCTGGGCCTTCCTTGTCTTCCTGGGAATGAATTCACTTCATGCCGTATAATGAGAGTCGGTATGGGGTCCATATGGTTACAGCAGGGTTGGGTAGGAGTGGAGAAAGTGAGGCAGGAAGGGGGTAATGCACGTTTTAATGAGATGTGAGTCTCTGTGGCACACCTGCACTCCAGCGATCTGTAAGGATATTGCTCACTAGAGCCTAGAGAGGTATAAGACCTGAGTAAAGTGCAATATAAGAGCCTTAGAGAGCCTACAAAGCACCAATGACTTCATCAACAACTATATTAAATGCATTAGTCTGGCTGATTGGGACAAGACTCCTGATTTGCAGTATCACTGGATTGTCCCTCTGTTGACAATGAGTAACACAGAAAGCTAATCAAGTATTACTTCTCATTCTATTTAGCATGTGTTTGATGGTCATTTGGCTCTTTGTAGGTTGCTTTACAGATTGGATATGGCCCCAAGTGGATTTTAACTCATGGTGTCTCTGACTCAGCCTACGTTATCTCTCTCTGTAGCAGCTAGTTGGGCTTTTGCCTGCCACATGGCGGACTCTGAGCGATTCATTTCTGCCATGTGCTTGCAGCTTGGCAGAGCTGCCTTTGTGGCGTCTGTGTCACATGACAATGATTGTGAGGGCGAGCCAGTGGTGACGATGGCCCGATTTCAGGTGCTGCAGGGACACTACAGGGGGATGCTGCACCACAGTTCTGATAGAAGTTGAATCTGTTCTGTAAATGTTAATGAAGTCATCTTTGTCCGATCAAAGGGAATAATTCATCCAATCAGCAGAGACAAGCACACACACAGCACAGCGTTGTATCCATAATTGTTTTGACCTTGACATCTTCAAGGAAAACGATCAAAGTTCCCAACAGTGCAGGGTACAGTAGCTGTAGTCGCATTTATTGCCATTCAACGCAGCTCTGTGATTTCACATTGCAGCCCGACTGGGCTAAATTATCGTGGTTTGACTGGGAAATAGCTGCTCAAGGTCAAACTAAGACAAACAGCATGTTATCCTGAGCCAGAGGGGGGCCAAGTCGACTGATCTCGCACAAGAAGACCACACCAAGACCACCGGGGGCCTATTAGGGGCTACAGATTGTAGGGCCTTGTCATGCACTCACTCTATTTATGCCTCTCAGTTGTCTTTTAAATAATGCATCTCTGTTTAAGCAGAGTCCTGCTTTTTTAAACACAGCACCTGGCACGCTTTGGTATTCCGCAGTTTGCTCCCTCCCAGGGCACAGATTTTTATAAGGCTTTGTGAGGGGGCTTTGGTTCGGAGATGTGAGGGGAGAATATGACTGAACTGAGAGCTGCTGCATGACAATGATGATAGTTGGAGGAATGGCTGGTTTGTATTGTGTCGTAGCTGGAACGCACAATGCATAATGAGAGAAGAGGGCAGAGAAATAAAAGCACAGCAATCCAACAGTTGTTATTAAATGAGATTTTTTGTTATTCTAAATACAGAAAATCAACGTATTTTAACAGTTTGCACATTTTCATTGAAAATGCAAGAACTACATTTCTGCAAAGCAAGGGACTGGGATTGAAAATTAGCTTTAAGATACCTCTGGTACAATACATCAAATGGTAACATTTATGTTTAAAGGAGAAATCTGTGATATATTCAATGTAATAAATCATAACGTTACCATGATATGTCACCAGAAATTAAAGGGACAGTTCACCTCAAAATCAAAAATACATATTTTACCCCCTGGCACAGATCTTGTTGTGAACAGTTTCATGCAGGAATTGTCTTTTTTTCCCCATTTGGTCCCATTATATTTGAGAGAAGGCAGACATTTCTCTAGCTGATATCTTCAAAACTCTGCAATTCACAACAAAACTATCTTGATGGATAAATAACACTGCAGGCCAGGGGAAAAATACATATTATTGATTCTGGAGTAAACTGTTCCTTTAATGAAAGTTTAAATACTTTTTTATGCCAGTTTCACATTAATTGGAGTTTAAATTAATGCTGAATGTTTGCCGAATTAGTAAGGGAAATCATTAATAATGCTTTAGAGGGAATAGATGTTCATAAATGTTAAATTGAGCAATATGTTAATAGAGTCTGGCAGGCAGAGAGCAGGTAGTGACTAAACTCCAACTATACTGTATTTTCAGAGCGGTGGACTTTTGTTTTTCAGGAGAAGGCTCAGCTTTACATTGACAGACAACTGACCATTATATACAGCTGACCAACTTACAGTGGAGGACTTGTCATTGCTTGTTATTGTCAAATTATAATGTTGTGGTTGTCTTGCACTCCAGCAGGGTGCTATTTGCTTCTGCATATTTACATGTTTTCTGTGAAACTCTCACCCAGAATTGAACCTGAGCAGCCGGAGGAAATCAGAGGGACCCAAATCAGTGAATACAGTCATTAAGTTGTGTTTTTGTTATAAAGCTGTGCCTTTGTACAGTACAGCCTATCATATACTCCATGTAGCTAACATTAGTTGCTGAAGCAGTCCAATAAAATACCTTGAGCATAATCTGCTGTCACAGATACCATTTTTCCTAAAGTGAATAATTCTAGCCAGCGGGCTGTAACAACCGTGTTTTGGGGAAACAGGTGGGTTTGAAGTGGGGAACATCTTGGAAGCCCCACCAACATACCACACTCTTCTACAGGTGGAGGTAATGATATTGCTGATTGAAAGTGGTTGATTATAGCTTAAAGATGCATGTGTCATATTTTGTTTTGCAGGAAAAACACATGATTGGATTTTCCATGATTTTGATATAAAAATAAAACAAAATTAGATATATTGTTAAATAGGTGCACAATATGAGTGGGGGTGTGCTCTAAAGGGATTAAAAAGGCATTTTTTCATGTCATCTCAACTTTAATCTGGTACATGGTCTCTTAAAAACAAATAAATATTAGCTTTCAGTTTTGTTGTATTATACCTTTATATAACTGGAAACATACCATTAATGCATTGTATTGAATATTTCTATTAGCAGGGGGGCCAACAGCTTGTATGTGTGTGTTTCATTAGAATTTGGTTCAAAGTGTGTTTTGCAATGCTTTGCACATTCGTTTCCATTTCTTGTTTGTGTGCATTCCGAATTGGGTATTTTTAAATCTGAAGTTTGCTATGTGTTGAAGATCTGAGTTCAAATGTATGTGGCTAATGAGGCCTCTCAAAGGCCTATTAGAGGAAGTGCTATGGACACTCTGATCCCGGTGGTTAGCGCTCTTCCCCCATTGGACCTTTGATTCTGACCCAGTTTGTAGGAATAGCATAATGAGCTGAATGCTACTAGGTTTATTCTCTCATTAGCTCTGACCTGTGCTCGACAGTAGTCTGTCGTCCTCTGAAATAATATATGTCTTCTCTATTTGGTCTCTGTTAACTTACTGCTGCTAAAACTGCAGTCTGCAACTTCCAAACAGAGGTGAGTGTTTTCATCCGATTGTTGCTGGTGTGGGGTGAAAGTCCATCCTCAGCAATATGCATGTATAATATTGGGCAGTTATTAATGATGTGATACAGTAATGTGATTATTTTTCCAGTAACAATGCAAAAATGCAATGGGTTCCAATTTGAAATTCAGTAATTGTATTAAGAATCCCAGTAACACTTCCTTATTTGAAAAATGTGAGGTCAGCTTGTTATGTGGTGATTCATGTAAAAGTCACCAAACTTAAAATGAGGGGTGAAAATATTCTGATGTTTTATATGAAAGAGAAAAGAGAAGGATTCTGTTGGAAAAATTGAATTGAACAATTAACATCAAGACACAGGATTAGGATTAGAATTTGACAAAATGTATTTAATGGGAATATGTTATGTTGATAAAGATAGGTAACATCAAACTCAATCAATATTTCTCAATAGCAGCACAAGGGGAGTGTATTTGAAGTAATATAATGTCTGTTGTGGCTGCTTTTTCAGTATATGAATGTTAGTGCTACTAAGCTCAACTCTGAGAAAACTACTCAGTATTTTGGACACCACAAAACCTTTGACAGAAAGACTTTGTTGCAAACTGAGAATGTGGGTTTACCAGACAGAAAGGGTCTAGGATCCAGAATTTCTGTAACTTGGCCAACACTACAGTAGGGGTTACAAGTGTTATAGTGTTTTCCCAAACCTCTCCATACAAATTGATATAATGTCAATGTATGCATTCAAAAATATCATAACAATGTACTGGATAGTTTACAGGTGATAATGTGGTGTAAATAAGGTGTTTGTTTAATGTTGTAATGTGCACCACTAATCAGTAACTCCTACTTGACATTGAGGCAAACAGTGGGGAGTTAATAATTAAAATTCCGAAAGAAAGATCTGAAAACCTGCATTTCATTGTACTCTGATTCCAAGAATCAAAAGGAAAGTTCCACATTTTTCCCTCCCAGGGATTCCCACAGCATCGCTACGATTAGCTATCAAACACATGTCTCCTAAATCACAGAAGGCTGCACAGTGTGGGGGCGTCTATCTCTGCAGTGAAACAAAAGTCCTGAGATGGGCCTCAAATGGAACTAAAGTAAATTAGACAGGTTTTTACAGTCATTTCATTTCACACTGCTGGAACCTGAAGAACTTTGTTGTCTCAGACGTCAGACTGATGACAGACTGTAGACTCATGGGCACTGATGTCAGCAGGGTAAAGTTCAACATCAAATGTAGACATGGCACCCTGCAGGGTTTGTGGAAACATAGTGGTTGGTTGAAATACAAGGCTGGTTGTCTAAAACCAAAAGGAACTCAAATATTGACTGTCAGAACTTATTTTATGTTGTTTTGGATATGTTTTGCTCAAGGCACTTTGACATATGACAGGATGGACAGTTGGACACACATCACCCACCATCCAGTCTCGTTCTTGCTCTGGGAAGTTTTCCCTAAATTCAACACCAGCAGATGTCTCCAGAAACAACAGTCTTTACACAGTTCAGGAGAAAGAACTGAAGGTTCTGCCCAGAAACATTTGCTTCTCAAGAAGCCTTTTTGAAGAAGGAAGGTTAAGGGTTCCATTAAGAACCCTATTCATCAGAACAACCGTTTTAGAAGCGGTTTGTTAAGGGTTCTTTGGGCCGTAATCTAAAGGGGTTCTCAGGAGAACACCCTGGGTGGGTTCCAGAAAAAACTCTTGGAATATAAAAAGGTTCTCAGTAACCCATACATGGGTTACAGATAAAACACTTGGGATTTAAAAAGGGTGTCAGTAGAAGCCCTTTCGGTGGGTTCTAGATAAAACCCCTTCAATAGAAAAGAGTTCGCTGTCGAACTCCCTGGGTGAGATTCTCAATGAAACCCCTCAAATATGAAAAGGTTTCTCAGTAGAACCCCCTGGATGGGTTATACTATAAAAAAACCCTTTAGAATATAAAAAGGATTGTCAGTGGAACCATTACACCACAGTGGGTTTCTCTAGAACCTCTTGTAGGGGTTGGGTGAAACCTTTCACAGATGGTTCTATGTATAACCCTTTATGTAGGGTTTTTGGTAGAAACCTCTGAAAGGCTTCCAAGTGGAACCTTTATAAAAAGTCAGAACAGAAACCACAACCTTAAAACAAGATTCTAAACATTAAAGGCCACATAATCAGATAATTCAACAGGTTTTTGGGGAAAGAAACTTACACTCTTCTAAGAGTTTGCACAGACGCGCGCACACACACACACACACACACACAGTATACACATGGCATACATATGAGAACGAGAGTGTGTGTGCACACACATCTTCACTGTGAGGAGATTACATGTCTTATCTGGAAAAGCCATTTTGAAACCTGCTCAGTGCGAAAGCAAACATCAATAATAGAGGTATTAGGAATTTTAATCAAGGACTTATTTAACATGGTAATTAACTGGTGACAAAAGCAAACGACTAAATGACGACAATTCTGCATCCTTTATTAGTTGTATAATTTAACTCAGTCCCCTACAGAATCACTCCTGGTATTCTGGGGAGGTTGTACCACTGATTTTCAAAGCACCTCTGTCAGACAAATGTTTAGCATATTCAACATCCCCGGATCAATATGTTGTCCGGGAATAGCGTCTCTCGTGCTCCACAATTAATTCACTGATGTCGACCTCTGGCTTGAGTTTTAGTGAAGCTAACATCATCTGCCTGCTGATGGGACAGAGGGGGACATAAAGCAAATGACCTGTTTTAATACTCCTCATCAAAGCCCACAATAAAAGATCAAATGGGGCAGGAACAAACCGGACCCCTTACAATGACCTTAAAGTGAGACGGTAAACCTTGTGTAGGTTGTGACAAAGGTCAGCACGCTATTGATCTTTTCCACAGAAAGTTGAAGCAACATTTCCTGTCAGGCTTTGATGAGTGGCAATGTAGGCATTTGGCAGATTTTTAATTTATAGTATACCATATGGTCTATTTACACAAGCACTGCATGTAAAAACACATGGATTTTGAAGCAGTGAGGTAAGGCAGATCTGTTCAAAAAACATTCATCCAAATACCATTTAAAATGTAACTGATACTGTAACTTTGCAGTGTAGCATACAATTTGCAGAATATAGCATACCATAACAAAATGGACTAAAAAGCATAAGATTTTTTTTTCTTTACAGCATTTAATTTCTTCAAAGCTGGAGAACCAGACTTTAAGTTAGAAATGAACGTCTATTACATTCAAACCCATGCCAAACAAGTTCACATGATGCTGATCAAGCCTATTACAGCCAGGTAAATCACTGTATTTCACAATAAAACAGTTGTTTGGGGTGCATTTGAATACAAGTATGTTATTGGTAAAGCACAAACAAAAACTACTTTTATATGAAGTTGCTTGTCTTTACCCAGAAAGATTTCAAAATGGAATAGGTTCTGGTAGGACCCACTAGCAGCACACAGGTACCTTCAGATGTTTGGTAATGAGCTTTATTAATACAATGGCCAAACAGGAACTTGAACAGCACAAACAAAACAACACAGGCAACAGTTTGTACTTCAGGCACAGAGCTAAAACAGTCTCTGAGGTCCAGGCTTGAGGGATGAGCCAAGCCGAACCCGGAAGCGTGAGTGTGAGCGGAGACATGAACCCACAGACCCAAACAGATGAGGGACAAGCAGGAGGATGGTCAGGACCAGGCAGAAGAGTCGGAACCAAGTAAGCAGTCAGACAGAGCAGAGGAGCCAACAGGGGACGAGCAGGAGGTAAGTTGAGGCCAGGCGAGGGATCAAGGAGCTGACAGGTAGGCGAACAAAGGACACTCACACTGGAACATGGGTGGCATCTTGCTGACAGTCTCTGAGTCGCAGCCATGTACAGGTAAGCAGGCGAGAACACTCACACTGTAGCATCGTCAACAGGCAATGCAGTGCAGCCACAGGAAAACAGGAACCAGAGACGCTAAGGCAGAACTTGTGGTCGGGGATGGAGGGCTGATGTGTTTACCAGGAGTCAGATGAAGCAGGTAGGTCAGACGCATGCAGAATCAGCAACAGGGAATCAAACCATGAACTCTGGAAAGTCTTGCACTGGGGCAAAGAACAATTTAGCGATGAGTGAGTGCGCTGGAGAGGCTTATATACTGGGTTGATTGACTGATGAGCTGCAGCTGTGGCGTCAGGTGAGTGGAGTGGGGTGATCAGGTGGGAGTGGCTGGCAGGTGGAGTGAAGCAGGAGCGAGATGAGTGGAAAAATACTGGGAGAGCAGTGGAGCAGAATGCAGACTGGCATAAAATTTATTAGCCTATTATTATTATTATTATTATTATTATTTTATTTTTTTTAATTTTTATTATTATTCCATGTCCCCCAGTTAAAGGGGTAGTGGTGGTGGGCTTCAGCTAAACTTGCTTCAAATAAAAATAAAAATAAAAAGAGAGAAGAGAGTATAGTAAAGTAGAGTAGGAGGATGTACAAATATATTTCATGAGTAATTACTGTAGATGGCAGGAGTAATTTTTCTTCAATGGAAGGTGCTGAGAAGGGAATGAGAGCAGACATGGATATTGTGTTACTGCTGCTGGACAGGTAGGTATTTGTAAAATGTTTGGAGCAGGCTACGTAGCTATTACATTTAATCTAATGTAATATCCTTCTGGATCTGTGGAACTTTCTCTATAATTTTGTAACTATTTCTAAACATGAGCCCGAAACTTTCCAGGCCTACAAGTGTAAGTGTAAGGTAATGGCTATAAGCTTGCATCGACAAGATTTGTGTGATTACTGTCACTGCCAGAAGGGGGAAACAAAAGTTCCATACTGCAGGTTTAAATTCACAAAAATAAAATTGGGAATAAGGCAATTTCAACATGCTTGACAATTCATATCACGCCTGACATGATTTTATGACTAAATTATTAAGCTTCTAAACAAGAGTCGTGCCACAGCAAAAGAGCTGGAATTAATGTCAAGTGATAATGACGTGGTGCTCTTTTACTTGGTACCAAGTACCAAGCTTCAGCAAGCAGAGGAGTAATTTCAGAGACCCAGAGCAGTGGCTAGCTGAATGATATGTATTCTTTGATTTGTAACCAGTTATAGCTGGGTGAGGTGTGAATTAGGTTCATTGATACTCGACGCCAGCAGCTCAGTTGGAAGTTTAAACAAAGGCGTTACGTAGACTGTTGAAGCTTGATATACACACCATTGTCATACTGAAGCTGATTTGCTATTCCTGTCCTCACTTTGTCTTTGAAATTGTTGTATCCATAGTTGGGTGATCCACCACCAGTTTGATTGGTCAGATGTGTACATGTTGGAAACAAAACCTCAAAAAATTGACCATGCTCGAAAAAGTAAAAGCTGCAGTATTGCTCAGTGACATTTTGTTGTTAATTTGAAAGCTTGTATTGGCTGTATTAGAGATTCAAAAAATATTAAAGTGCAAATTGATTGCACCGAAAAAGCAGAGGCATTTAGAGATGCTATAAGGATCAATAGCAAAATAAGGATACCTTACATCCATGTTTTTATTTGTTAAAAATCCAATCAATTATTCAAATAAGTATTATTGGTTTTTTTTTAAATGTTTAAAAAAAAATAATTTTCTCCCCTCAACATGTAATTTGAATGAGGTCACACCAATAAAGGTATTCCTGTCACAATGTAGTACTTTAACACAATATAACTATAAAGATTAACCAACAGTTGTCATCAGAGCCCATGACCATCGACTTTGTCTGGCTTTCACGTAAAACCACACCCTACTCACTGTAACATGTTTCAATATATTTGCAAACGATTATAAATTAAGACAATAAAAAAATCTGATTTGCTTTTTAATACTGACACAACATCTGAGCACTCTGCCCATCCTTTACATTCCTGCTACTTTAATATCAAAGAGAAGTCTGACTCACCCACCATTAAATACAATCATAATAATGTTTGCCAGACATATTCACTAATTTGTTTGTGCTCCATTCGTAATTACAATATTTCCAGTGCCACTTTGATGCACAACAGCTGAATACTAAGTAGTGACATTATACTACTGCATGTTGATGTGAGCATAAGTCAGACTCTTACTTATTTTTTTACTCCAACATTATCAAGGGAATGATTCATTCATTGGCATTTTGTCACCTCTGCTTCATGAGTGAGTGTTTGTCATTACATAATTTTGTAGCCTCATCTTTAGGTTTGGATCTGTTGCTTTTCTTTGAAAGGGAATTCTCATAACACAATTAGTCTGCTAGTGTCAAAGTGTAGGAAAAAAATATCTCTGAATACATCTCTTTTTTTTAAGAACCAAACATTGTTGGAAATGTCAAACATCCAAAAACTTTCAGATAATTGTTATGTGTCATCACCTGCCTACAGGTTAGTCAGAACATCACCAGTGGTTACAGTGCTTTCAGTAGCATGTATATTGATTGAAGCTAAATCTAATATACAACATTTTGTGAGACTTTGTTATTACTCAGTATTTGTCTGCTTTTTATGATGGTAAACATTATCCTTCATTGAAGACACTTAAAACCTATTGTCTCAAGCAGCTTTTTAATGTGAGCAATGGGGTCATACAGTGCATGAATACAAAGTTCTGAGTTGGACCAGTTTGTGTTCATTTATATAAACGATTTCACGATGTCTGTTTTGGGTAGGGCACAGGTGGGAAAATGTGATGTCACATAATAACATCCACCAGTCATAATGTAGCAACATTTGAATCATAATTTGATAACAGCTGAGGGTTGCCAGATCACTGTCAATCAAATGTGATAAAACACCACCTACACATTCCTGATGAAGCAGATTAGAATCAAGGTCGATGTCAAATAATGTTTTGGATCCTGAGCACAGCAAAACATGAGAAATATGTTCAGGGGGCAGTGTCTGTGCAGATATAGAGACCACCACATACACTTTTAGTGGGTCATAAGCAATGATTGAAAGGGATTGTGTTTTAAAGTCTATAATTTATTTTTAAGGAAAATGTCTTAATTATGCTTAATAATTGTTTTGTTGCTTTTGTTGTCAATCAGGAAGACTATGTTTATGATTTTTACATTCACATTTCTCTCTTTCAGTTAAACCAACCACATTTTCACACAATCTCCATCAGCCAATCATATCATTACTGTCACATTTTAAATCTGTTCTCTCTGCTGCTGTCAGTCAGCAGTTAGTCAGAATTAAATATTTTGTTTTTTTTTCTTTTATGAATAGGCCAATATATATTTAATAATAATATGCTGGATTCATGTTTATGCATTTATATATTTCCAGACATATCTTAATTTAAAAAAAAGAAACTTTCAAAAAATTGTCAAACCATAATTTGGAAACCCCGCTGCAGTTACTCTGAGGATCCTCTGGGAGTCACAGGAATATGCAATTCTGGAGAAAGAGAGTTGACTGTTGACTCTCATTCCTCGGTCGGCTTGAGCCACCAAATATTAGTATTTGACTGGAATGAGACTCCTTTAACAACTGCCAACAAAACAACCTTTAAGCAAAATTTCAACGTGCCCAAATCTCACCCTTTAACTGAGCCAGTGAAATCAGTGGTAACCAGGGGCTGTTTGATTCCAGCTTGTGTCCCTTTGCTGCTTGTCACCACTTCCACCCACCCCCTTATCTTTCCAATGCCCTGTCAAATCTTAAGCTGTCCTAACTAATAAAAATGCAAAAATGCCTCAAAAATAATTAAAAAAGAAATCAGTGGTATTCAAATAGGGTAATGAAATAATAACAGATTAGATAATAAACTGATAATGAACAATGCATACTGTATGGTCACATGACCACTCCTATTATTTGCCATGTCACTCATGTTCCAATGAAGCACATGTGTGAAATGTTATAACAGAAATATGTGCCATGACTACAATAAAAGAGACTCGAGTTTTGTAATTTTCCTTTAACACTGCAGTGTGAGACCCTCCAGTACTCAACCCACATCGCTCACCACCTCTAGTCATCAATGATCTGGGGATTAGCCTCTGCTGGTTATCTGAAGCCACTGATGACAAAGATAGAGAGAACTAGGCAGATTAGATGAGAGTGGTATATTTTTGTGCTCTCTGATCGGGTGAAGGAAATGATGGATGGACTAATACCTGCCTGCGTCTTCCTACTCTCCTGGCTCGGGCTTTATTGAGGTCTTTAGATTCACTTATCTGCAGGCCCCCAGGTTATCGCTCTCTACTCCTTCAATGACAAGTGCCACCTCAGAGAAGCCCCTGCAGACACTCTTTTCCCTAAACAAAGGAATTCACACTCCTGCTTTCTCTGTCCTCTGTGATGCAGATCAAGCATGAAGTGGATGTTTTGCTCAGTTTCACAAACAACAGATTCATTGTGTTGCATTAAGGAGAGCAATTATTGATCTCAAATTGCAGTGTAGCCTTGTTTAACATAGTGTTGATTAAACTTCCTACCCAGGAATGTTTTGCAAGCAGGAAACTCGCTCGCATTTTGTGAGAGCCTGGTGAAAATTCCACTCTTTTGTTCTGACCATATGACTGATAATCATTTGTTTTCATTTTTAGTTTTCTTATCTAATTCTGCACATTGGACCGCAACCAAATAAGCAGCAATACCTTTGCATGGGTTTGAACATCTGTGTTTGATGATTGTCAATATTGTGCCAGTTGTCCTTGTTTTCCGCTGCCAGTGCAAACACACAAAGGGTGGAAACTGAGGTGGCAATTCAGTTCCGTTTGATTTGAGTTTATCCTTTTGACCAGGCTGTATTTAAACAAATGGTGTAATCTCACTGACTGGCATCTGTAAGGGGTGACCCAACACAATTACTGGTGCTTACATTCTAGTTGTAGGCCTAAGTTAGCTGGGATTAGTGTTATGTTTTGAGGAGCCTTTGTCTTTTCCTCTGTGATTTGTGTTGTTTGAGATGAGAGAGACACTTTTTAAATTTGTATATTCGTATGAATTTTACAGGGGCATAAGTAGAAGTAGAAGATTTGAATCATTAGTCAGAGATCCATCCGTTGACTGAGATTCTGCAAGCCAAGCAGTTATTTTATCTTGTTATTTCAATGCACACTGACTGACAAAGAACAAAACAAAACAAAAAAAAACAAAAAACAGATACAGTTGTAGAAGTCTGCAAATATGCACAAGGATAGCATTTCATTGAGGAATTATATTCAAAGGAAAATTCCTTGTGCCAATATGTGCTGGTAGTTATCTGAGAGGGTGAAAGATGTGGTTGGTAAACAGGTTTCTGGTCTTTTTAGCTGCATCATTGTACACTGTAAACTTTACAAACTGAGTCTCTTACTCAGTGTAATGGAAGCAGAGAAGAATGACTGTACTGTAATGGAATACAAGTGATGCGCCACTTCACCCCAGCGCACCGCTGAGTGCACAGGACAGGTGATGCTTGCTTATTTGCCTGCGCTTGTTTTTGTTACTAACAGGCTCAGACAGTAAATGCCTGGAAACATTATGGAAAGGATCGCTACTGTTTAAGACCTTTTTTAAAGTAAGATGCATTGTGTATAACCAGAAACAACTGTTTTATTGCTCTCGCCAAACTAACCAGACTCCCTTTGCAAAACTATAATTTTAACATCATCATCTTCATTCACACTCGACAGAAACAAAATCAAAAACTCACCAAAAGTGTCTTGATTCATCTTTCCACTGTTCAAACAATCATGAAGTTGAAATAAAACCCTGGTTCACTGCACAGAGCATGCAGGGCAAGCGGTGGCTGCAGGAGAGATGCTCCATGATGCACTGGGATTTTATAACTTAACTATAAGAAAATGCATACTTTTACTTTTGCCAACTGTATGAAAATCTCATTTTTTCCCAACACCGATGAAGAAGAAAACCATTAAAGCACAATTCCTCCTGGTAAAACATATTCCTGTAGATTGCTCTACACAGAAGTTTGAGTACTTTGCATATCTGTCTTTGCAAAAATCAGATTTTCATGGATTTTGGAGTCTTAGTGTCTCTATTTGTATGTAAAAACAACCTTAGCACAAACACAGAGAATTTCCTTGGTCATCCTATTGAGTCAGATGGGAGCCACACAGAGGATGCTTATCTACCTCCTCTCCCACTGCCCAGAGGGAAAGTAGCTCCACTTTTTCCCATTTGAGGCTGGATGGTGTCATTATCCAGGATCAAGTCCAGATCTCTGCCACCACCACCACCAGGCATGACTCGATTGACTATTGACAGCACAGACTTTTGCTTCTCCTCACCCATGATAAATCAACTGGTTGATACCACCTGGTGATAGATCCATTCATTAACTAAATATGTCCCAGCATGCAACACACATACAAGACATACACCCTGTTTCCATCGTTTCACCCTGTAAAACCTGTTGTCTTTTCTAATAATGAGTGTGGGCGTACAGAGAAAGAATTTACTGGTGTGTGGGTTACAAAAAGAAAGTGCACAAAGAGGGGGCTTTTAATGACTATAATTTTATAATATTTGCAGATATAAAACCACAGGTAAGGATTACTAAGAAGCTGTCAACTCAGGTGCACTTTTACCTTACCTAACATTTATATAAGAATCCACATCCAAAAGTTTCAAGAAAGTTTGGCAAGTGTGACACTTTGCAAGGAGAAGACAGGAACACCATGATGTCACCTGGCCCGCTTACTTCAGATGTCCTGGCTTCCCCGCCTCAGATGGGGACTTGTTTCAAGGGACGCCCCAGGGCTATGGCGCCTCAAAGAACTCCAAGAAATACCCTTGACCGTCTCGAGAGCACTTCCTCTTCAAAGTGCAGGTGCATTTAAACAAAAGAACAATTACTTAGCCGACTGTGCAGCATCCACAATAATGTCGGCCATTTATTCAGGAATTTTATGGCTGTACATTGACAAATGTGCTTTTAAATCTGAAAGAGATGAAGGCTTAAAAATCTATCATAGATACAGTATGGAAGTTAAAAAGAAGTAAGAAGTAAGTGTCTTTCCATAATAAGTCTAAATATTTAGGTATTAAGGCTGCTGTTAGCATTATCTTCCTATCAACAACTGATCGAATCTACATATAATGTTATTCTGATTAACCTACAAATAATTATGCCAACTCTCATCCAACCACTACTTACAGTGTTTTGGTTGACTCTCAATGCCAACTTACTTTCCAGCAACAGCAGCTCTAAAAATCCATTGCACGCAACCTGTCTGGCACCAAAAAATAAAGTTAGCAATAGCTTGTGAAAGAGCTAAAGACCTTTTTCTCAAGACTTGGTGGAGAGGATAGACATGAAAAGATGGATAATCACTTCCTCTCACTGCACAAACATGAAGCAAATATATCCCAGATACAAATGCTGCCATCTTACATTTTGACAGCATTTGGCGGTAGAGTCCACACAGTGATGATCAGGTTTGGAGCAGCAGAGTTTCTGCCCATCCAGCCGGCCAACTCAATCATGAGCAGAGCTCAGCTGTCAAGACATGAAACCCACTTTTTCATCAAATAACCAAAACCCAAACTTATTAGAAATACAAACACTGACTGAAACTGAAAGACTGAGACATGACTGAAACCATCATTTATTCGACGTGTGCTTTGATTTTCAGTTTGGCACGTGTCCCATCTGCTAACATAGAGGGGGTGGGCTTTATGATCTATACTGCAGTCACCAGGGGGCAATTTCTGCTTCTCTTTCGGTGAGCTGTCATGTCATCAATCTCTGTAGTCAACGGTGGAGACTAAAACAGAGAAAAAGTGAATTATGGGCTCCAAATCGATGCTAATGCTAATGTCACACTTTTTGCTAACATTACAGCATTATACGGTAATAATATGTTAATGTTGTCTTTATACTCTGTTGTGCTGTCTCCAGGTGGCCCAAAAATCAATGAATGCAAGTCTAATTTAAATGTTCTGACAGGCCGCATACACCCGGCATTAACATGTGGTCTGTATCTGTATAATGCAGATAATGACATCTAATTCATGAGCCTTTGCATTTAGGGATTGTTTTAATAAATGTTCTCTTGAGTTCAAATTAGTCACACTTGTGAACAGCATGGTATCACAGGTCAAAGTATGTTATACCATGATTATTTTAAAATCACTTTTTATGAGGAAAGACTTACTCGCTACTGCTACTACTAGTTTTTGTCAAGCTTGATTAAGGTAATAATCTTGAAGATTTTAATTTAAATAAATATATGTTACTATACATCGCTAAATGAGTAACAATGGTGATTGAACCCACTGATAAAAAAAAACCCTTGCTTCTGCAGTATTTTGAACTGGGTGGTTGTGGCAACATTCCTAGAGAAAAATCCCAAATCCCATGACTCACCAGTGGTTTGTCCGCCAAAGAGGATAGGCAGAGCTAATGCAACAGACACACTGATTTATTCAATAAATATTAAGTGTTATAGTTACCATCTCAGAAGACTTTCCCTTTTAGCCTTCACATCCAGACTACCGATGACCGTTATGAGGCGTGGCCCAGGTGCCAATTGCCAATTTACTAACTTCACATTTTGACATTGTTTGGATATCCAGGAAGTGACATTCAGAAACACACCTGTAATTGCTGCTTACCACCATATAATGAAACAGAGCTCTTTGTTACTTTAAGTTCACCTGAAGAACTTGTAGTTGGAGTGGCCCTTCTACTTGCAGGGTGGATTGTTTTTTCTGAGATCCAATCACAATGTGAGCCTCCAAATGTGGTCCGGTGGATTTGATCACACTCTGATCACTGATCTGTGTGCATTTACACCTGGCATTAACAAAGCCTTTTCCCTACTCAGATAGCCAGATACACATTGCATATTAATACAAGGAGTAAATTGGGTAATTGATGAAGAAAAATCTACTTGTGTTGTGTTGTGTCATTTTGGTGATATATGCATGTATTTTCCAGATAAAATGGGTACATTTTTAAGGTGCTACATCTCCCATACGCCTCTTGTACTAGGATCTCCATGACCTCTTAGATAAGAAGAAAAATAAGATTGTGATTAAGCATCTTACTGACTACACAACAACTTCCCCAACAAAATTCATCACAGTAATGAAAAATAAAGCCACTGATGCAATGCTGAAGGTGGAGAGGGCTCAGTAGGAGGTTACACTTTGTAGTTTAGAACATTTTAAAATTGATGTTTCAAAGATGCCTGGGTATAAATATATATATAGGGTGGATTTAATGCAGTCCTCTTTGAGGGAGTTGATAGTTTTGAGAGATAGACAACACTGAAAAATATTTGTTTAAAAGTAAGGGAAAAGTGCTGGATCAGCACTGTCATGCATTTTGAAGATTAAACTCTCAAAGAGGAGGCTTTTTTAAAAGTATCTGCCAACTTACATCAATGCATCCCCTGAATCCAATCTAGAGCTAGCAGCCATGGTGACAGTCACTGAGCAAGGGAGAAACAATCGGCTTAAACTCGGGGAAGAATACAGCCTTATTCCTCTGGAATGAATGTAATTCATTTAACAGTGAAGGTGTTAGACAAAACAATTATTTCTTAAAGATATTTCTGACAATATACACACAGTAGACACTGATATCTAAGTAATTACTGTGACACAGCTCTTTTCCTTCTTTAAAAACAAATTCCCAGTCTGCAAATTTCAACCTTAAATTCATCATGAGTTGAAGGACAATGGCAGATGAAACATTATCCATCTGTTCTGCGTCCACTTGCACTTCTCCCTCTGCCTCTTCCCTTACCTCCCCTGGTGAGGCTGTGGCAACCTGCGCATTACAAGTAGAAGGCTGATGATTACATTGTTGGACTGAGAGCGATGCTCATGGTGCTGTAATCCCAGCAGTAATCAATATCTCTGGCCGCTTCCCCGTCCCATCCCTTCCACTGCATGTAAAATATCCCCGAGCAACACTTAGCCCACACTTTAATTATTCTCTCAAAGTCATCAGTGGCTGGAACCAATACTGGTCTTGAGCACACTACAAATGAATCACAGTTTTTGTTTAGGGTCGGTTTACGACATCGGGGACTGTGACGATAAATGATAGTCACTGTGGAAGGTTTTATGTTGGAAGCATTTAGTGAAAATTAGAAGATCATTGTGCATTAGGAAGAAAACAACCTTTAAAAATGTTCCAATTATGATTAACATATTTAAGTCCAAATGGAATTAAATAGCATGCTACAGCTCAGCTATTTGTTTTGTGTGTTTCATTATATGTGATGAAATGTGTATATTTTTGACAACAGAAGGTCCACCAAAAGGAATGATTTTTATATTTTTGGTTTTATGCAAATAGTAAGAAGGCTTTTGTTTATTTGTCTAAATAGACAGAACTTTGCAAATATCCAGTGGTTCACTTAACTTTAACCATTATATCAATGGCTGATTAACAACCAAGCAACACCCTGCAACACATCACAAAAAGAGTCACAGATACAGAACAAACACATACATTTGCTTTAACATCTTCTTCTCCTCTTTAACAAGTGCAGACATGCACCTTGGCATGCTCAAAGGAAGAGTTTGACTTTTCTGGATATATGCCTATTTGATTTCTTGCCAAGAGTTAAACTGGAAGATCGATTCCAGTATTTTCCTGTTAAAGGAGCTACATGTAAGAATTGCAAGTACTTTTGCAATTGCAATTTTGGGCATGTTTCAAATTCATACTCCAAACTAATCAAGGCCGGCATATCACCATTAACTACTGCTAACTGTAGCTGCCGTTAGCTAAGTAGCTCAGATATTCTGCAGCTATTAGTGGTCCTATTAGCTGAGTCATCAGCCAACATCTGGTACTAGCAGAGTGTTGGTGTTTATACTGCTAGCGCTGGAGCTTCGTAATGCTGGGAGGAGGTTTCCAGGCCCATGGGGGAATCAGCAAGGAAAGCTGGCGAGAAATAGTGCTGGAACTGGCACCAAAACCAGGGCGAGGTGAGTGTGTAAGCAGAGCTGGACCAGGAATGAACACGATCTTAGACACCAACAGAGGCCAGTTTGGCAGTGAGCGAGTATTTTCACATTTAACTAGATGAATTAATGGTTTATTGCAACCAAACCGGAGTTGCTGATCGTTAGAACAGTGGAAAGATGAACTAAGACAGTCTTGGTGAATATTTTGTTTGTGCCAAGTTTGGATTAAGTGTGTTTTACAATGAATTTACAAGGCAATTAAGCTAGTCTTAATTTGGTGAAAGAAAGAAACTTGAATCAGTACGGCTGCATTTTTCTGTTAAATAAAGAAAGTAGGTGTGAGAATATTTCCTTTCTTGACATTTTGTTAGCTTATTTTGTGTCAAAAACTATTATTCCTTCAGATTCTGTGAATTTGAGTACTTTTTGAATCCTTTAAACTCTTCTCCTATTACTAGTCATATATTACCTTTCTCATTTAACTTCTGCCTTTTAGCTTAAAGTTTCTATAAGGAACACATATTGTTTATTTTAAAGGCAGTAGTGTTTCCATAACCACAAAATATATTGTCAAAAATAAAATTGTCAATCTTATCCTTCTCCCCTTTAACTGGCTAACTGCTCTCTTCAACTTTTCCTGGGAAAATGTAAACAGAGGCTTGTTTAATCTGATTTCAAGGAGAATCTGACAGAAATCCCTTATCTTCTCACTTGTGATCTTGTTTGCTTATGCCAGTCAAATAGAGACACCTGTCTTTAACTGAGACTGTTTAATGTAATCTAATATCTAATAAAAACTAATATCTTGAACATAGCATTAAGAAACAGAGGACAGTTTGACTAATGGGCTAAATATATCAACAGTAATTTCATAAAATGTTTTGGCAATTGTTTTTGACTGCAAAAGGGCTGAATTTTGTGATTTTGTTGAACTTTTAAGTTGTTTCATCCATATTCTTATTTGAGTCGTTCTTATGGCTTTTTCGTACAGTTCTTGACCATATTTTATGACCTCAAATGTAACCTTTTCAGGCCACAGTCTATAACCACATATCTGTCTTACACTGCAGACATAACCCTGTGAAATACTCAGGAGATGATGATGAGTCCAAGAGACCTTTTTTAAGCAGAAAACTTCGAAAGTGATGATGGAAGAGCTGCAAGCTAAAATTAGACGACCGCCTACTACATATTTTATCTCTGCTCATCATGTAAAGGCAAGCTGGAGAGAGGTCAGCAGTCCAGCACTGAGACAACTTCCCTGCCTCCATGTACCACCGTAGTCCCCAGCAAATGTTACACGCAGGTTGAGCTTGTACTTCTGTTCACTTCGCACCTGAATGCTTATATTGAATTAGTGTTGCTGTTGTTACTGTTTTGTCTTTGAGGTCGAGCAATAAATTATCAGCATTGACTTATTAAGGTAATTTGAACTTGGGTAATTTAACACAAAACATTATGCAAGAGAGCATTTAACATAATTGTTTGGATAAATTCTTTTACTTTTCTGTGTTGTTTTCCCAGTATGCACTCTGTTACTTAATTCTGTGAAAATATTCAAACAGAAAACCAATTTGTGATCTTAGATTTATCTTTAAATGGATAAAAAAGATATTACTTAGGTTTTTGGCCTCAGTGCCCCTCCTAAACAAAATTTCTTTTCTTTCAGCATTTATTTATGTTGATGCAGCTATTGATCATGCTCACAAGGAAATTATGTCTCTAGGCTTCAATGTTAGTAGGTGGGCCAGGACATTAATCAGGAAATCAATTGTGCTGTCGATTGGCCTGGCTGTGTTTGGAAAAGGACTGCGATCTGAAGCCTCAGTTGGATTGGAGTGAGAAGCTACTTATTCTGCAATTACACAGCAAAATTACAATCTGTACAGAATATGAAGTGTTATCAGTTAAGGTGCTAAAGTTCTTTGTTGGGCAATATCTCTCTGCTTCTATCAGAGCACAGGAATATAGAATTATTGGTCATTATCTGTTAGATAGCATTTATTGGCTTTCTGTAGTGTGTGATTTTAAATTTTTAAGGATGAGGCAGGCAATAATCTTTATTTTTCTTGTTGTCAACCAACCCCATAAAAAGACCAGAAATGTGAATGAAATGATACTTTTTACAGCTACCCAAAACCTGATATCACTTACTCTTCTAAGCTACCTACATTCAATGTTGTCCAAAAGTTATTAAAAGCACATTAGTGAGCCACAGCTTGAGTCAATCCCTTATAAACCATCCTGCTGCTGTAAATACTCACAAGAGCACAAAATGCATATTAATCCACGGTTGAAAATGCTTTCCACTGTTTCAGGAAATTGCAGAGCCTTCAAACAAAACTTATGCTTAAAGTGGCTATAATCAATATTTTTTGATAACATTATATCAAATAAGCGTGTGGGGTCACAGTAGCGAATCCAAGCACAGCCTCTGCAGCTTTATGGAATTTTGGAGCAAATTTCAGTTCACTGTTTATTGAAGCCACAGCTTTAGTCTTTAGTTCACTTTCACTACTTTCCTAGGCGTTGGCAACAACAGGCAGATGTTTTCAGCAAAAAGCTATAAAAACACACAATACACTGTGCTCACAGACAGACACAGTTACCAACTAGCTGTTGAACACAGTGGAATTTAGCAGCTGAAGAGTCAGATATTTCCCACAGGAGTTGGTTGAGACCAAAAACAGAGCTAAAAGAGAGTGAATACATTCACTGGGTGGCCAGAAACACAACTCCATATGAATTAGAATGTTTCTCCATAACTGCTGGATGTATAAATTATCAACTGCAATATCAAATTAAAAGGTGATGATATGTCAACTTGTTTGCACCGTGTGACTAACGTAGTCAGTTCTTACAGGCTTGAGGACACCTTTTCGCTTTGTTAAACTGGCTGGGGCTGGGTGCCACAGGCAAGGTAGGAAAGTTGAGAAGTATTAAGCAACGTAGCAGGGGGAAAAAATACACACACAGAGACACAGGGCTGCCCAGAAAAACAAACTGAACTTGGCTCTACTTTTACTGGAGAGAAACATGGTATTATTACCTGTGGAAAATAGAAATATCTACAAGAAATATCTTGTCCCAGGTGCTGCCAATGTAATAAATAAAATTTGGATCCATTAGACCAGGATGCAGGGTGGTGACTGTAATATGTTGTATAGTGTAGATCCATGTATTGCAAGTTACATTTTTGTGGATGTGTATGCTGAGATGATGTGTGTATTGTGTTTTGTGTATTTTGTGAATTGTATTGTTTATGATTGTTTATGCTAAGACAATATACTGTCATATGTATTGTGAATTATATGTATTTATTTATTATTATGACATTTTATGATGAAACTGAAGGCAGATTTCCACATTGTGGACAACAACATTTTTGTATTCATATTATCTAGCAAGGAGCTTCAGTGGCCAGTTACATATGTCCTAATGCATATCTTTTGTAGATTACTTTTTGTGAATGCCACAAAAAAAGAGATAAAAGATAAAATAACTGCCATAGTGACACAATGGCTATCATTACTCTGTGTTTCTCAAGGTTTTGTATAGGTATATTATTTTGTTGTTATTGTATATGTTGTCTTTAATCTTGTTTTGTTTGTTGTTGACTTTGGACTGTCATTTGCTTGAGAGTCTATAAAAAAAACTTTTTTTTATTATATTATTGTCTCATAATTCACTGTAAACCACTGTGCAGGGTTGCACCGGTGACTGAAAACTGAAGCAACAAACCAATACAGCCCCTTGATTTTTTTTTTTTTTTTAATCGAGGGCTGCTTTCAGTCTAACCAACCATTAATGCATTTTTAATGGGATTTGTTGACAATAAGAAAAATACAAACACCAGCCTCATTACACAATTTTAATTCAGGATCTACTTTGCCATGCTATAGCTGATGACAACTGAATATTCGGGATATTCAAATTAAATATTTTTGTAAAATGAAGCTTTTTCACTAAATATGAAGCAGCTTATTGTATTTTTAGATCCTCTGCAAGATAATGCCACAATAACCTCATCATGCACTTAATAAATATAGCTCTCTTCTCCGTAGTCATTTGCTTGACAATCAAATCTTTCCGGTGTAATTCCCATGCTACTACCCTTTGTTGTTACAAATTGAGATGGAAGGTGCACTATAGTTCAAACATTAACACCACATCACATCAACATGCAGATCACATGTGGCTGGAATAATGATCAAGAGAACAACAATGCCACTGTTCTTAGGGTGAGGTTCTCTTTTTTTCACTCCCTCACCATCACAGGGCTCTTTGACATGCTATGAATCACTGGCGTTTCTCATTCTATCTGTCAACCTGTCTCTGTTTCTATCTTTCCCTGCCTGCTTTTCTCTTTTCCTTTGGACAACTTCAAACATACCAGCTCCTTCTGACAGCTACATCTGTCTTTGAGGGCTGGTCATGGGAAAATCGTGATGGTAAACTTATTCTTAAAACTGGGCAGAACTCACAATTTAGTCTAATGTAGTTGCTCAAGTGGGTAACTTGTGACGTAGCTAGACATTTTAGAGTGCTGCCACTTTCAGAAGCTGTTCGGTAATTTCACAAACTCACAGCAATCCCACAGTATTATCATCTTTTTAAACTTTCTCTTGGACACACAAGTTTTTTCTCCTAGGTGCTGCACACTACTTCTCACTTCCTAGCTTTGAAAATGTCCTTGTTAGGGTGGAGTATGCGCAATGAAAAGAACCTGCAGAAACAAGTTTGATTGCACCAAATCTGTCAGGGAGGATCATTATCTCTCGAAAGTTTCCCACCGTGAGCAGCTGGGAAATTGTCAAAAACCATCTTGTTGTGGATGCAAATGAACCCCTTTGAACTCCACTTTATGTATGTAGGTGTTTATGGCTGTCAATCACCATTAAGATTTTGAGAGTCTAGCAAATAGTGCACCAATTCTCATTTCTAGTCACCTTCTGTTGTTTGGATGCTGCAATGCTGTAGAAAGATTTCGCCATATTTCCTTTAAACCTGGCTAAATATTATGATAAGAGGATGCATGCATATGATTCCAAATGTTGAACCACTCAGAGAAGTCGAATATTGTCATTATGCAATTTCTTTACCAATGAAGGCTTCAGACTAAAATTTTACAAATGTCAATAGGCAACAGTTTATCAAACACATCGTAAAGAAGGGCTGAGTACATTTGAAATTGTAGTACATATAGTGATGCATCATTCAGTTTGTAAACAAAATGTTTGAAATCTATCAATTATGAGCTGCAAAAAGAAAAACGCAACACTTCATATGTGGTTTTAGCTGTGGCCATACAAGAGGGCAAGACCAGGGAGTGTTGTATCGATGGGTAAGTTGTAACGCTGTCAGTTTGACCAATATGACAAGCATCTGAGTAGCCCTATCTCTACTCCAGCCTGGTGGGTGGAGTCGGGTCATCAAGGAGATTAAGCTCACCTGGCTGAAGGATGTGATGAGCTGGAGGCAGACAGCCAGTCTTCCTCACTCCTGCGGCTTCCTCACTCTTTGGCTTTGTTGTATTTGGATTATCTTTAGTTTCCCCTTTTACGTAAAACAAATTTATTTTTAACTAAAGCATATGTGCAGTGTCCCCTGCTTTGTCCAGCCTAGAGCTGGGTTGTGACAAATTGGGGGCTCGTCTTGGGCAAAATGGGAGCTTGTCCGGGACAAACTGGGGGCTCGCCTGTGAAAAATTGGGGGCTTGTCCGGTATCCAGAGTCCTTGTGGTGATTTGGCCCGGTGGTATGTGTTGTTACTGTACCACCTACCTCAGAAACGAGCTGCAGTGATATCATCAACCAAAAACTTATTATTACTATATTATTTGGTTGTATATTTTTTTCTATCAGGTTTATGTTTTAGCGTTTACTGTATTGTAGAAACAATGGATTGAATCATATTACCTAAAGAAGTTTCTCATCAAGAAACATGAACACAGCATCATTGCAATTCATGGTGGGGTTCGGTTCATAATACTTTGTTTAAAATTAAAATAAAAAAAGAGGGAGATTAAAAGTATAACAAGAGAATGTGGAAATAATTGTCATAATTATATGCCAGTATTAAGTCAACTTGCTTTGGAGGGACAACAATTGCTTTACCAGTGAATATTATGTTTAAAAAAAAAAAGATGTGACTTCCAGTATAAACCACGTCCACGTCTGGTCTTTTATCCGAATACAGAGACAGATCATTTTGTTGGTTGAACAGATACAGATACAGATAATACAGAAAATGATTTCTCTGTGCATCTCTAGTTTAATTAAATGCCGTGAATTAATGATATAACATGTGTCAGTCGTAAATGAAAAAAGTGAAAGCATGTAGCTTTAAAACAACCATCAACAACGAAACACACTGTATAGTTGATGCTGAAATGAAATGATGTGATTGTACAGTAGATGTCCACATTTTTATTTGTAGTAGATGAAGATCTAACATGATCAACGACTGAGTTACTGATACTGTATAAAAAGTGTTCTTACCATCTCCGGTCTCTCCTTACATAGCACCAAAGGATTAAAGCAGGACTTTCAGCATTGATCCTCCCTCTTTACCAAGAAATAAAGAACAGCATAATGTTCTATGAAGTTAGAGCTCGCTTGAAAATGTTTTAACAGTTGGTATTGTATTTTTTTCTTTTGTAAATAAGGTTCTTACTGAAGAAAGAAAATGCTTGGTCGACAAGAAGCAGATTTCATATAAAAACGTAAGACCAAGCTAACAATATGGTGAAATGAATCTATCCATGTTTTTTCATATTTTGCATCTTTTTTTCTTACAACCAAAGGCTGTAGACATAGAGCATCATTGCACTGCAGCACAGTTGACTTTGTCTGGCTTGAGTGTATTGGATCTTTTATTTGAAAACCTCACATGTCAGAGTAAACACATGGGCACAAACGTTTTCTGCTAAAGCACAGTTCGACATTTTCAAGGCTCTCTCTTTTTTTTCCACACAAACCTTTGCGATCATTTCACTAAAGATGGTTTATCTTTCATACAATAATTTATCATCATGTATTCTTCCAGTGAAAAATTCTGTCTCCGTCTCTCACGCACTGACAAATTTACAAAGCCTCCCTGTAGTTTGCTTGACTCCTGTGTGGGAGATGGATGTGACGAAGGCTCCCTGATGTTTTGGTCGTGACATATTTGGAGCGCAAGAGATGTGGAGATTGGTGAACTCTGAATTTATAAAATTTAGCACCCTGACGGTGACTCAAGTGTTTAGGTCACAGAGTCAAATAGCAAGTACACAGTTAATTTTAAACTTGATTAAAAAAGGAATATCTGTGATGTAGATCATGGGGTTACACTTAGTTATTTGGGCTTTTTTTGCATTGTTGCTGCAAGAACAACCTTGTAATTATAATATAACCAGCATTATGCTAATGTGCGTATTTTCAAAGACAGTATTTAAAAAACATATCTCAAAGGAAGACATATTACAAAAACTCAAAACACTTGAATCAGCAAATGAGGAATGTCTGAAGTTGACCCAGGGGAAGGATAAATGGAAAATGTAGTTTGAAGCTAAATATGCATCTGTTAATTTGCTGTTCATCTCCATTGTGTTGCTATGTAAGATAACAGAAGTTTTTTCACTGCTGGTACATTATCTGTCCACCTCCTCCACGAAGAGTTGGTTTACTCTGTGGATCATTGTTTCTTTGAAAAAGTCCAACAAATATGACAGTTCTCAGAGTTGAAACATTCTCTCCTATGAATGCTTTTGTGCAACTGTGAATGATGTTTATATGTGACTGTTCTCTATTAGCAATACATGTTGTGGGCAGAAACAGCAGAAAGAATGTTCAGGCCGAGCAAACTCTGTAAAAAATCTTCAAATATGTTTGTGTTTAGTCCTTCAATATCTGATAGAGATTATACTCCTAAAGCCGCCGTATAAATAAAGGGCTTACAACTGACCAGTTGGATCAAGCTAGAAACCTTTAACATTACCTTTTAGTTGAAGATTTTAGGCCTTGTCTGGTCTCCACAAGCAGCAGCTAAATTCCAGGGAACCCAGTGAACATTTTTCCATTGAAAATAAATTTTAAAAACAACTGTGATGAAAAGATACTCAGAGTTACTTCAAAATGAAAGTTTTTTTCACACACAATTTGAAAATATTGTTTGAACGTTCAAATTTAGATCATATTTCATCAAAATTTGCAACAGTGACATTTTCATCCTCTACAGTGTGTAAATAATAGCCTATCATCACTCTGGGCTCTCATTAAGAAACTACATCCAAATTTCTCAGATGAAAGCAAGAAATAAATTGCCACACCCAGGACTGAAACCCTAGTTGCCTGGATGAAAGCCCAGCATTTAAACCACTGATCCACCACATCTTCATGTTTGTTTTGACTCTGTAGACTTAATGTGTTAGATAGAAATAAATAAAGTGAAAGAATGAAGCCAAAACATCTTGACTGCCCCCTGGTGGCTGGTTGCAGTATAGACCATACACCCTGACCCCTCCATGTTAGAAGACAAAACAAAACTAAAAAAATAAAAATAAAAAATCAAATGATATGTCAAATAATTCTTTTCAAAAGATGGTTTCAGTCATTTCACATAGTTCTCATCACACTGATGCTTGTTCAAGTGTCAATTTTTCTGAAAAGTTTGCGTTTAATTAGTTATTTGATGCTATAAACAGGGAGTATCAGCTTTGCTCGCAATTGAGTTGCCTGGTTGCATGGAACTCAATACTGCATCTCCAACCCTGAATACTAAGACTCTGGCTACAAATGATGTCACCAATGCAAGCCATTGTTGAAATAAAAATATTGATTGGTGCAGTTTTATGGTAGCAAAAGATGGTCATTGTTCAAATAAACGACTATCAACTCAGACTGAGAGAGTGGATTCAGACCTGAGCCACCTGCCAATTCTTCACACATGTCCATGACTAAGATCCTTTAATTTCTAGAAAGGTAACTGAACACAACACTTTTACACGACACCTGCATTACCACTGAAGGCAAAAGGCATGACTATTTATTTATGAATGTAATTCATAAGAGGTAAAATGTTGCTTTGACAAATATCGCTGCAAGGAAATTAAATTAATTTGTATAGTTCATAGTTTCAGTTGTTAAAATGCTAGGTTTTTTGGTAAGTGTGCATTTCTGGAATGATCCAGTTGAATTCAAATGTCCTTCACTAGTACAGTGAAGTGCAGGAGCTCAGACGGCTCATGTTCAAAACTTTAACAAGTGTGGTTTATTCTGCTTGTATTTGGTTTGTCAGTGTCATATACATATTCAAACCAACTGGCCTTCTACTGCTGTATGCATGTCATTAAAAAGTGACACCTTTCCTGTGCCTTTGGTCTGCCGTTGTGAATAATAACGTGGATGTGAGGCTGGATCAGCTGGGTGTCATCATACAGAAATATAAGCTTTTTGTCTGCACACTCAGGCCCTCAGGTAATTATCCAAGAGGTCTACTAAATTAAGAAGGTAAATCTCCTCCCAACATCATATGTTTGATCATATATTTGTCTACGGTAATGGAGTTAAGACCTGTCGGGAAAGAAGCTCTACAGAAGGATTTGAGTGTTTTGAGTTTACTTGAACAATGAATTAGGCATATTTACTTTATAAGCTTCATCAAAGTAGGAAATATGTGTTTTTGGTGATTTATCTTCTATTTTCCCTCTTTTCCATCCCATAAAATCACTGAAGTCCAGTTTTAAGCAGGTACAGGTTCAACTTGACAGCTCTTTACACTAGATAAATAAGTAAACAAATAAAATAAAATAAAAATAAATGAATCTGTATATTTATGAGTCTTTACACTATCACTTTAGGTGTTCAATAAACATAAAAAACCCTCTGTCTGGCACTCTGTTCTTTGAAGCAGAAAACATGCTGTTGTTTACAACACCTGTGAAAACAGTTTATGTATTAACACAATTTCTAACTTTCCAGTGATACTGTGAAAAAATCTCTGCACACCTGAAAAGGTGACAGGTGTGTCAGAGGAAGGTGCAACTCAAAGACAATGAGAGAAACTCCCGTACACTGTCTTGCTTTCCGCTGACATATTTATTAAATATCAACATTTCAGTCTAACTTATGTTCATCAGAGGGATGTACTACAAAGGAAGCTCAACACAGCCAGGCTTTCTTCACATGAGCTGGTTCAACAAAACCTAAACCCCCAGTCAGAGATAATGGGTATCACAACAGTGGTTATTAACTTGCTGTGTTGACTCAG